>VXBB01015696.1:441502-543793 GCA_013399915.1 Illadopsis cleaveri
TTGTTCGGGTTTTTTTTTTGTTTTTTTTTTTTTTTTTTTAACCATTTTACAGTTCTAATCAAAAGATGCACGTCCCACTTTAAAAACAACAAGAGCACAACACAACCCACGACGTTGCCACCCACATAAATAACAGCTCTTGCCCACAGCGTAATCCTCTTCGGGTTGTTCCCAGTTAAAAACAAGCAACAAAGTCTCCCATCAGCATAACTTTACCACTGGAGCTTTTAAAGCCTTGTTAGGGAAGGTTGCTCTAACCCTCCCTCCTTCCCCATCTCCAGCACTACTCCAATTCAGGAAAAGAAATTCCTAGTAAAGCCCACTTCAACGATCAGTTCAAGACATGGACTGGTCTGTAGGGGCTCATAAATTACACAAGCGTATTCTCTGAAGTATTCTTACAGGTTGAAAATGTTCCAAACCTTCCAATTTCTAGGACTGTATGTTTATTGTAATATATTTTTGTTCAATGAAACTAGATAAAGATTGTTTGTTTGTTTGTTTAAACAAAAGGACACACAAAATCCCCAGAGGTCTTTAAGGAGGTGTAAATACAAACATAAGCAAACTCAAGCTCTCCCCTCCCACATATCTGAACAAACCCCTTCTAGTGAGTGGTGGTTTATTAAAATCTCCATGCTGTGCTGAATATCAATGTAATGGGTTTTTTGGAATGTAATGTCTCACACAGATATGTACCCTGTGTTCACTCCTAGTGCACTATTGACAGAAGCGCTGGCAATCGACCTTTGTAAAACATTCACATTGTCAAAGAAGTGTGATGACCCCTCTGTATTTCATTCTATGGTTTTCCAGAGCATGAGAGTGCTTTATTGTGACAGAGTTTATGGCATTTCAGTGAGAGTCTTTTCCTTCCTTTTACCACTATTTACTGTGGTTTAAAAACCAGTTATCTAGTCCCTCTGATGGTGACCACACTACACGCTGAATTACACAAACACAGAATATCTCTTCTGTGTTCAGACCTAGCTACTAAACTAAACTAGCATTCAGGAAATAGTTTTCAATTTAGAAGTGAAGTTCATAGTTGAAAAAGCGGGTGTCAGTATGGTTCTAATTAAAATGTAAAGACTCATGCAGAACAAGGCTTGGTACTATGGTAAAACAAGGGCTAAAATTCTGTCATTGCTGCTTTCATTGCTTGATATTCACACACCAGTGGAAAAGAAGGGGCTTTTTCCTTCTCCTTTTTAACAAATTCTTCTGCTTCCTGAGCTTAATTCATTAATCCTGTGGCATTGTATCTGCCAGATTCAGCAATTCTATTGATCAGCAGCATTGTTAAGAAAAGAAAATAAAAAAATAATGTTGATTTTGGTCATTCCCACACTTGTTATCCTGAGCATTTTCATGCTCCAGGCAGTGGATTAGAGCTCCAAAATGACAAGAGACGCCTGTCTGTTTTCCATGGATTACTTGCTACAGACATTCGCTCTGCAAAGGAATTCATGTCACTTTGAGATTATTTGGAGAATTGGCCTAATGAATTATCCTTTTGTATTGAGCAAACAATTAGAAACAAAACACAAAAGATGCACCATATTCAAGACTTTATAAAGCACATCATTTTACAATGATGTTGTTACACTCAATTTACTTCTAGTTGCATAAAGAAGGCACAGCTACTTCATTTTTTTTCCTTATAAGAAGATAGCACAAAGCTAAAAACCTATCTTTCTCATGTAGCATGAAAGTGTAACACTCCAGACTATTTTACATCAATCAAACAAACCGTGTCCCCAGTCAATATATATTTTCCCCAGAAAACGTATGGATTAGATACAATGGATAACTTATACAAGATTGATTCTGAGAAATATAATACAGCATTATTTAAGGAGAGATGAGAGAGATGTTTTTATCCTTCATGTGAGAGACCACTCACTTTTTGCCTTCCTCTGTGGGATATGACATAGACATAGAAAAGGTTAAAACCTGATCCTTCTGCTATTTAGCTCTAAGTAGTGCTAATCAGCTAGTCAGGAGAGCATATGCTACACCCCCTTATAAGGAGAGGGGCAATGGCAGCACTTCAGTGGTGCTTGAAGAGGCTTTATATCTCAAAGGCACCCATTGGCATATGGTGCTTCTGCCAAGGCGAAACTGGGCTCTGCTTGGGAGGAATGATTTGGCTAACGCTCTTACGGCCAGTGCCAGAAATGTCAACTCTGGAAATTTAGGGTGGGCAACAACTCACTTTCAAATAACAATCTATTCACCTTTTTTTCTTTGGTCTTTTGAAAGAGATCTAGCTGCTGAATTTAGAGAGTGGCAAAAAAAAAAAGTAAAATCCAAACTTTCTCAGTTCTTTGGATAATACCCTTATTGCCTGAAGAAATGAAGACCACAGTTATTAGCTTAATGAATTTTTCCATTATTGGGAAGCAAGTTCAAAGGGAATAACAATTCTTCTGCATCTTTTCCCATATTTATTGCAGATTTTATTTTCTGTAATGGTATTTATAAGACATTCTATATAGTGTTTTATGTTTCAAACCCCAGATAGGCCCTTGTGGGCTGTGTTTAACATTTCTGCTCTCATGCTATGTTGCATTAGGATTTGGAGGTTTTTTTTATGCCACCTTCCAATATGTGCAGCAACTTCCCATTGATAGATCTCACAAAAAGTTATACTTGGATGGTTCTGGGCTTTCACATTTGACCATCCATGCAGAATTACTCTAACAATCGCTCACAAGTTGGCATCGTTTGGTGCTTCTCATTACTCAGAAATAGTATTACTTGACTCATGATTACTTCAAACCTTGCTGCTTGCTGTGATTTTTATGCTTAGAAGCTCTTGAAAGCTTAACTGCTATAAGAAAGTTCTTAGTGTGCTGTAGAAATGTACTTCTGTTTTCAGGATTGTTTCCTGTGTTTTGGATGAGTCATTACTTGTTTGTACGGATGTGATCAGGTCCTTCTCAAAACTACGCAGGAATTACCAGAATCCACTTTTGACACTTGGTACTAATCCAGTAGTCTTTGAGACAAAGACTTCTTGGGTTGAGTGTGCAGTTTCTGGCTAAAATCAGAGAAAAAAGCCAAAACTTTTCATTCTTCCTCCTTAGAGAAACAAACCTCCTTAGAGAGCACACTCATGCAGGAAATGTGAAATCTTAACTCAGATACACTCCCTGCTATTTTTGTTTATAGCAGGTGAATTGCATGATAAGCAGAATGTTTACAGTTCTGCAAAGGGTCCCTTTGAAATTCTCCAGTTGTATATATAATGATAATCTGAAAGTGCTTTCAAATAACTGCATCATTATTGGTCCAGAAGGAGGCCTAGTCTAGAAAACAATTTTAAGTACATTTTTCATGTGATGTGTGAGAGACCTGGAATGCAGTATCACAACCTAATGACTTCAGAAGCAAATCTGCAAGAATGTCCAGAATCATCTACCACATTTTGCTCTTATGTTACATGCTGCTCTCATGTGGGATGCTACAAACTTATTGTGGGAGCATACTAGAAACATGGTGAAAAACAATTTTCAAAAATAATCTTTTTGGGCATATGAAAGGGGTTGTTTTTCACACAGTTGCAGTGCATGCACCTGCTAATGGAGTAAAAAGAATCATCAAGTGGCACTGGGGAAAAGCAACAATGCAGAGGAACATCAGATGTTGTCCTCTCTCCTGAAGGAAACATGCCATGAAGCTCTACCTCTGAAGTTCAAGTCCTTTGCCTATGTAAGATAGGAATCTAAACCTGGAATCTATTTGACATCAAGTTGATTGCTAAAACAATCTCTTTTTCTCATGGAAGAAGAAAAAAAAAAAAAAGAGGAAACCTATAAAAGGCCTATACAGGGAAGAAAAATGCTTCTGATAGCCAGACCTGTTGAACTGGATATCAGCTATTATTTTTACAGTGTTGATGATTATCACATTAGCTCGAGCGGTTATAAGTATCTGTTTACACCTTTTTTTTAGGGGATTTAAAATTCTGTTTAGTGGCACTTTTTGAGTTCTGAAGCAATCACAGAGCAAAGTTATTTAAAAATGCATCAACGAAAAGAGATGTGCAGGTGTAGAGTTTAAAATTTTGTCAAATTGGAGTTGCCAAAATCACAGGCTTGCGTTTAGATCTGGAAATATTCTTGCTTTTGGAAGTCTAGACATGTCTTTTCCCAGCTCTCCCCTGGGCTACGTTGTATTTGGTAGCCTTATTCAAATCTCCTGAATCTACCTAAATCCGTAACATTTCTAATTATTGAATGTGATTGAGTTGCTAACCACACCAGTCAGTGTCTGCATTCTCTCAGTAACACTGCATCTCACCATCTTGTCACAATCAACTTTTCCTTCATTTCTCAGGACTAATGAGACTGTACTCTGCGTGATGCTAGTACTTTTGGCAGCATAATGGGATCTGTATCAGTATGATGTGTTTTATTCACAATGCATTCAGATCTATTAAACACCTCATTAAATTCTTCAAAAATTTTCTTTGCATCCTGTTCTGCAGACAGGTTACATGCCTGTCTGAACAGCAACATTTTCAGATTGCTCTTCAAACCTAAACAAGTCTTTTCTATTCCCTTGGCTTCTGCTGCCTGATGTTCATCTCAGACACAGATGTACAGCACCTGTGATATCCAGAGCCATGGTAAGAAACTCACCTCAACAGCTCAGTGCCAGGCATGTGACTTTAATAAGAGTTACAAAAAGTTTCTTTTCCCCAATTCCTGGTATGGGTCAGTAGCTTCTGTTTTCAATGGATTAACTCCAGGGTACTCATGCAAATTGAACAAAACTTCCAAGTCTTTTAACTTCTGAGCACAGAGACTTCAGTCCCTCTAATTGCTTATGTTTATTGGCTGTTGGGCCTTCACTGAGGAAATACTGGACATATGTTTTTTTTACAGGAGATGAGGGAAATGTAAAGAAATATTTGATGTTCTAATTCTTCAGAAAAAAGCCAATTCAAGAAAAATCAAGGGGAAGGAAAAAGGGAAAGGGAAAACCAAAGAAACAGCAGCTTGTTGGAGGAAGTCTAGTCAAGCTGGAAGGTCTCCTCCCAAATGACCAGCTGCAGAATCACTTGCTCCTCTGCCCAACAGATTTAATGGTTGCTGGATCTCTGAAAAGGTAGATTATAAACCAGTTCTGTCCTTTTCTCCACTGCTGGCTGTAGAGACAACTTGCAAGGTGTATTACACACAAGTGCATTACACGTTCAACTATTTTGGCCTTCAAATCCAATTTTGGCTTTTATCACTCCCTTTCTTTCCAAATTGGAACAGCTGACGATACATAAAATATTTTCCTGCAAAAAACCCAACAAACCACTATGATCAGAAAAATAAGATGTAGATCAGTTCAGGGTTTTCTACTTGTCTTTGAAAGTCATCTTATGTCCTGATTTGCATCTTTAGGCCCCTGTATACCTTTCAAGCTCTGATCCTATGGGATTTCCTCAAGGCCTCACATTAAGACATGAACATGACAAGAAATTGATCCCGCATTTCTCATGTAATATATCAACAGCCACATCCTTACCTCTTCATTTGTCATAGTATGCAAGTCGTTCCTGTCAACCCTAAAAGTCCCTCCTTATCACTCTGTATACAGAAAATCCCCAGTTCTATTGTATCTGGGATCCATCATGGCCAACCTTTTGGCCCTATGTAATTTTGCTTAGTAACATTTAGTGCCAACTGTCAAAAGCTTGAAAGACACAACACTATCTTTTGTGCCACCCATTCATCACAGGCTTTTAAGTACTTCAGGTGAATTGCAGCAAACTACAAACTGAAAAAAAAACGTGTGCAGCATTTGCTATGATAATCATTCTTTTCTGGACCTTTCTTCTATTTTTTTTTTTCTTCTTGGGCTGAATGGTTCATTAGTATATGACAAAGATTCAAACCCAACAANCTGAGTGGTTCATTGGTATATGACAAAGATTCAAACCCAACAAAAATGTTGGATCATTTTCATATATAATCTGCCAACTGTCATCTTCATATATATTCCCTATTTGACTTTCTAGACTGGAAAACTTTAATGGGGATGCTTTTTTTCATAGACGAACTGCAAGCCAGATTCTGTTGAACAGAGCATGTAGGTGCAAATTGTCTTTGGAAGATCAAACAATATCACACAAACATAGGGGCTAAAGAGTCAGTTTATGGCTTCTGATTCCAAAACTGATTGGTATTTAATCACTGCTCAGATAGCCTGTGGAAACTGGGAATAGTAAGTAAACTGTGATAGCTTAGGAAAACTTGGTTGAGCTTTCAATAATTTGACCTTTGGGAATGCTTTTAGAGTCAGCAATATGTACAAATGTGTGCTAGAAGAGGAGAGAGGGGAATTCAAAGAAAAACAAGCTCTAAGAAAACATTGACTAACTTTCTCTTTCCCTCTCTGAATCCCAGGTGAATAAGGATTTCAGCAGGGGAGGGGAATTTTATCCCTCCTCTAGATTGCATTTGTAACTATTTCAGAAAATCTTTACACTACATTATTTTTCTGTTTGATTTTCTGACGTCAGACTTCATGATATTTTAGGTAGTTAAATATAGACATTGGAAAGAAAGATTCCTTCTCTCTCCTGAAGTGTTGAAATCCAAACTGAAGTTAGGATGGAGCTGAACCAGTCAGTCACATAAATCTTGTTTGTGGAAATCCAAAAAGGTTGGTAGGACACATGCACATAAATATACCATAAGAGCAATTTTCTAGGAAAATAACTGGAAACCCAGCTTGGTTTCTGTTTCTCAGGAATTCTATAAATACTTCAAATACTTTGGTACTGTGACAATTGTATGTGCATACAGAGAGAATAACTACAAAGCGCATCAGGTAGTAAAACAAACATCCCTGACCCTACACTGAGGATTTTTACATCACTTCTCAGTCTTGGAGGAAGTGTAGTCAAACTAGGACTGAACAGTTGCAGTCCCCCTTCCCTCTTTTCTCTCCAGGCAGGATATGAAGCTGCTCAGAACTCCCTGGAGCATCTCACCCTGTGGCTGGGGACTAACAGTAGTGTTAGAGGTGTAAAAGTGGCAAAGGAAAGGGAACATATGGCCAGATGCAGGGAGGAGCAGTGCACCAAGCCAGCCTGACACCTTGTTGGGGATTTTCTGATAATGCAGACCTACTGACACTGTGTAACATCTTTTTGCTCTCTGAGAGCCTTCCCTGTTCCCAGTAACTGCGGAGAAAGAAAGACAAAGATGCTGGTACTGCCAGTAAATATTTCCCACAGCAGTGGAAATTCTTAATTCTGGACCAGAATTAGCTACTTAGCAACACCTTAGTGACTTGTGATCAGACTAGGAAGGAAAAAAAAAATATACTAATAAGCCAGCTTCTCTGTGCATGCAAAGTAGTTTAATTAAAAGATATATTATACCAAAATAGTCCTGGAAAAAGGCTGAACTCATATAGGCACACTATGTATCTATATATATATACACATAAAGACAATATATGCTCCATATTGGTAGTAGAACATAATTAGCATAATTAGCCATTTTCATTTCCCCTGTCATTTTACAATATCTCACAGATTAATCCCTCAGGTTTTCTTTTTTGCTGTTTTTTCTTTCTATTTAAATCTTATAACATCATGTACTAGTTTCATGAATCTCTCAGCCAAATTCTTAAATACATTAATTCTTTCTTATAGCTTTACCTATCATTTTTTTAATTATAAATGTGTCTATGAAGGCTGCTTTTTTTCTACCTTTTATTTTTTTTAATGTTTGTCTCTACCTTCAAGTGAAATAGAACAAAAATATGTTCATAAAGGCAAAAATTCCATTGTTTATACTGTTCAGCACAGACTAGGCAGTGAGGGGGAAAAAATTGAGGCATCTGCTGAATACAAATGAAGGCAGCAGGTTGGTGTGTGAGTTCTTAGGTTCTGAAGCTACTTGTCATTTGCTTTTAGTGACTGATACCTCCCTCTACTCCTCTCCCCCTCCACCACAGGATAAGGTTAAGGAGAACACTGTCACTCCAGGAAGGTTACTTTACATGAAACTGCAAAATGTGATGCATGCAAAAACACAGTCTTTACCCATTTGCAGCAATGTTCCACGTCAGACTTAAGTTTGCCAATGACAATTTTGTTCTAAACACACCCTTTTAGCTGCTGATAAAGAGCCTTGAAACTACTTTCTGTGATGTGGCTAGCAGGGAACTGTGTGCGTAAGCCTAGAATTAGTGTACCTAAAGGTTTTTTTGTGGTGGCAGACCTAACTGTTAGGAGAGCTACCCTGTGCCCAAAAGGTCTATTTTGTGCTTCAGCAACAGGGGCTTTATTAAAAATAAATTGCGAAATTTGGAAGGATAGCAGGAAAAGAAAAAAAGATAGCAGGAAAAAAGCACTCCATACTGCAAATGAATCTTGCTTCCCATTTTTCTTCCAAAGTGTTGAACGATACATGACATCATGTGATGTGTGGTAATTCTCCCTTTTCTATTTTGAAGGGAATAAATGGGTTCTATTTCTGAGAAAGCGTATTAAAGCCAAATTTTACTGTCAGTTAGCCTGATGTCAGTCCCTAGCAAAACAATTCAAATGCAATTCCTCTGGATTCACACTGATGTAATGGAGAACAGAGTGTGGTGCTTGAAAAAGCAGCTGTCACCTTATGGAAAACTTATGAAATATCTTATTTGGAAACAAGTGCTCTTCTGTGCAGTTTATTTCCCTGTACTTCTTTTCTTCTGGTCATTTTTTTCTGAAGACAATGTTTTAAAACAGAATCACAGTTGTTTCCTTAGAATTTATCTGCTTCTGCACTTATTCCCCACCTGACATCATAATCCTCTGGTTGTGATATAATAATCATTTTTACAATGGCCAATTGTGATTCTACAAGATGGGCTTAAAATCTGATCCAAAAAATGCCTTTTACTCTGATATCTTACATAACGTCATATCAAATTTTGTCTCAAGAGATAATAATTTCAACCAAGTGACATCAATTAAGTTTTCATACAAGGGAGTGGTACACTTGGTATAACTCCCTAGAGATATATTCCTCCAGACTTCACAGTTTTATGATTTGACCTTTAAAAATACTTCCACTTTCTGCCCAATGCTTGGTGATACAAGTCTAATGATTTTGTTGAAGAGGAAAACATTACATATACAGTTCAGTCCAGTCTCCCACAGGCGTTAACAGTTGCAACAAACAGAAGCTTAAGAAAAGGAAAATCAAATGCAAATATATTTCTCATGGATTGTTCAATGAATTTCAGATACCATAATGATTTATGTGAATAACTTGAAAAGCAAGATCCTTCTTGACAAGTGCTGAGTGAGTACCCTTCTAAAGTTTGCAGTCTTACGTTTGAGGATACAGTTTCATCCTTTATTTTTGCTCTGAAATTCAGTGGTTTCTCTGTTCATCCTACCATCTTTGGCAGCTTTAACTGGAGTTATTCATGGCTTTCAAATTATGCACATGGTTTGCTGGATTTGTGCCCATGTGTGTTGAAATTTTGTAAAGAGTAGGACAGACAGCACAATCCAGAATCAGGGAGAGCCAAGTTTTCTTCTCTAGCGCACTTCAAATTTCAAGGAAGGACTTCTGGGAAAAATAGATATCTAGGGAAGCTGGGTATCAGATGATACATAAACTAAACATTACCTTCTCAACACCTGATAGCACTTGAAAATTGAAGACTGTGCTTAAACTTAAGCCTGCTGTCTTACTCAGCTGGATGCAGGACCAAGATTTCTAGAATCTGAATGTTTCATGTTTAAGTAGACCATTATAATGAGACTTGTACTGTAAATTATTTTTAACTAATATTAAACTCTGGTTTGTTTAAAGGACTGGATTTCAATGCTTTCTTCTATAACAGATATTTCTAAGGAAATTACTTCATTAATTTAAATATTCTGCTTTTTGTAAGACACTAAACATACAAATGAGCACATGAAAGAAGTAAACCAATACTTTGCTAATAGTTTCTACTGCAATTGTTATTTTTAAATTGTTATTTCTCATTAAAGTTCTCAGAAGTTTCCAGCCTTCCACAAGTTTTATCTTGCAAAATCAAGAGAACTCTGGCTCGTGAAGGAATTATTTTGTTCTCAGTAAGATGTCCTGCTATGGTAAAATTATCCATCTGGAGTGGCCAGCTATAGAACTGTTAAAGTAAATTTCTCTGTGCTATCATCTCCATAAAAGCCGTGTGCACGCAAGATGTGTCTCACAGACCAGAAGATGGATCTCTGATGACATGAATTAGTACATAGCATGTGTTGCTTTGGAAAACTTTGTTTCATATTGAACACTGGTTGGTGATACTCTCCAGTAATATCACATTACAAAACTGATTATAAAAATACCGCAACCACATTATGGATAAAATTATTATCCATTCTGTTTGCCACACCAATGTCTTACCATGCAAATTCGTCCTAGATTTATTGACCGCAAATTACTGTATATGTGAAATAAATGAGTTGGAGAAAGAAGCATATCTTTATGGCTTTCAGCACATCTCCAGTAGAATCAGCATGAAAAATGCAAAAGCTATTTCACTAATCTCTTCCAACATTTTGTATCTGAAACAGCCACTGCCTCAAAGGCTGTATTTCTTCGCTGATCGAGTTTTCAAGACTCCTGAAACAAAGGTTTCAAAATATAGTTTAGGATAGAGATTAATTAGGATAGAGATTAAGTTGTTCACTTGTTTGTGTGTTTCCTCTTTTTTTTTTTAACATATTATATAGTTCAATTACTGGAAAGGCAAAGTTTGAGATGGTTACTGTTGTTATTGCATGAAATTGATCTGGGCTCCAGCCAAACTCTACTCTGATTCTCGTTAAGACGGAGACATTCAGATGAAAATTAAGATCCTTCTAATGAAATACACTGGAGGATTAAGTTACAAGTGGCAGGACACATTACCTTATTTATCTAGTTGTGTTTGCGTGATTTGCTAGAACAGCCATTTTGACAAATGTTCCTTACGCAATCTATTTTCAGGACTATTTCCATTAAAAGTAACATGATTGAGTACACTGCTTTTCTCATAGTTGAGATATGCTGCAATGTTTATATCAAACCAATTAAACTGTGTTGTTTTAAAGCAATAAAAGTGGTTCTGTAATTGCCACATGTTCTTCTCTGCCACTTTTAAGTCTGGAAACTAGGAAATAGTTTGCAAGTTTCTGTGCACACTATTTCTTCCTCACACATTTGACCTTAATTTTATCTTGTGCTCATTTGTGTTTTAAAACATTCTAGATTTTTTTGTGTGTGTGTGATCTAGAAAAGATCTTATCTTTTTCTAACATTTGGAGTAAAGATACCTAAAATGATACTATTATCGTTACTGTTATTGTTATTTCAAGGATTTTTCTTGCTTAGCATTATAATGGTTGTACCTACCGTGTTACCGTGTTACCGGTAAGTGCTGCTGAGCAGCTACATTAAAACAATGTAGTTGCTGACAATCACATCATTAACATCCTCTTGCTGGCAGTTGAGAAATGTATTACATAGGTCCCCTTGACACATCTGCTCTTGTGCAATATATACCATCATCTTCAAAAGTATGTATTAATTCTGAGTGCCTCCATCTGATCCAAATTAAAAGATCCTGAATTTGCAATAACGGGTGTCCTAAAAACTGTTTTTCATAGAATGTTACATTTGGAGCCAAATAAAGTTAGCTACCATTTCTGGAAACCTCCTGGAAAGCATTAATTGTGGGTTTAAAATTGGGGAATTAAGCTGTTTAAAATTCTGTCCTATGGGGTCTCTGTATGCAGGCAGACAAATAAGGAAAGTTCTTCTTTTTGATATCTGAAATTACAAGGAATGTATTTTCTATGGACTTCTGGTACCTTTTGTGGAAACTTTTCCTTTGCATTCATAAGTTTCCTTGTGTGGAGTTTGTGAGACCCCACCTGGAGTGCTGCATCCAGCTCTGGGGTCCTCAGCACAAGAAAAACACAGACTTGTTAAAGCAGGTTCAGAGGAAGGCCATAAAGATGGTTAGGATGATGGAGCACATCTATATGGAGAGGCTGGGAGAATTTGAATTGTTCAGTCTGGAAAAGTGAAATCTTCAGGGAAGTGAAGTGTGTGGGGTGATAGGACAAGGAGGAATGGCTTTAAACTGAAAGAGAGTAGATTTAGATTGGATATTAGAAAGAAATTCTTTATGATGACAGTGGTCAGGCCCTGGAACATGTTGCCTATAGAAGTTTTCAGATTCCTTCGAGGTAAGGTTGGATAGTGCTTTGAGCAACTTGGTGGAAGGGGTCCCTGCCCACAGCAGGTGGGTTGGAACTAGGTGATCTTTTAGGTCCCTCCCAACCCAAACCATTCTATGATTCTATAATTCATGCAAGCTAGAGCATCAAAGGCCTGTTCAAATTTGAGGTTAAAGCAAGACAGGGAAAGATTTATGGCATGGAGTTGCCTTCCAGGCCATCAGGAGTATTTTTTTACCCTAAGTGGGGTGTAACAAGCTCCTTTGGATATCAAGCTTTAATGGGACTAATATTACCTGTCTAGGTACAGCTCTGGGTGTATGGAAACAGCCTGGAGAGCAGAACAGGCGGCTTAGTACATGGATAGTTATATATAGGGGATTTTTCTGCCATGTGGAACATCTTAAGGCTACTCAGCAGGTTGCATGTTTTGAGGCTCAGGCTGTAGGGTTGAGGTACAGTGCTGTGTGACTGTGAGTTGTTATGGGTCATCTGACCATGTGAACACAGCCTGTCTTAGTTCATGGTAAAAATGTGTGAACTCATACCTCTGCCACCAGCACAAAAAACACCTCTGGGTCCACTTCTTTTGCCCCCATGCATAGTAACTATTCACTGCTGGAGCCTTACTCTTGTGAGTGCAGCACAGTGCAGAACCAGTTTACCCATCACTGAGGAGTCTAGTTGGAAATCTCATCAGAAGCAGAAGGGATAGTGATGCAGGAAGGAATTGATAAAAGTCCCCAAAACCTTTCTTTCTAAGTTCAGAGACGAAGTGGTGGGAAAAGAAATTGAAGCTCTTTCTGGAGAATGTTGTGGTTTGTAATGGCATTGAGCTGATATTTGTACTATATCCTGTACATTGTCTAAGAGAAAAAAGTCTGAAAGGGACAGATGACAGGAAAAACAGAGATGAAGAAGTCTCCCATGAGATGCTATAAACTCAAACCAATGTGAGTATTCTATACATTGGTACATCTTGTGTCTCTGAGAACTCTCAAGTTGATGGAAGAAAGCTCAATATCAGGACATATACCTGTAAAGGATAGGGCTGCTGCTGATACTGTGCCTTGTATATGAGGAGAAAAAAAAGAGAGAGGGCATACATTTTTTACCAGCTGCCATATTATTTTGCAAAAACCCTGTATTTGTGGGATATACTGGACTGCAAACTCTGCTTCTGTCCCTGTCAAGACCCCAGCTTTAGCCAGGGAAGACCTGACAGCAGATATCTACAATCATATAACAGTAAATGGAAGGCTTTGAACTCATTTGCTTGCATGAGATAAATAACTTTAGGAGACATAGTTAATGGCATACTTATCTTGTGCACAAGTGGAAGAGTTGGCTGTGATCCACTTCCGACTTGGAAGTTTTACTACTACAGTTAGTATCAGATAAAAGCTGATTTCAGGAATCAAGAAAATTGTGTTAGAGAGAAAAGGAGGGTTCTGCCTCCTTCACAGCAGTTGGGAGTTAGTGGACATGCTGCAATTTAATTTCAACAATTTATGTTGGGACACCTCTCATTCCAGAAGGCAGCCTTTGTTATACACATGTAAAGCAGGATATCAGCAGTGTCTGGAACAGGACAGGTTAATTTACTGATAAAGAAGTAACACAAACTTCAACTCAGAACAGCCAATAATGTTGGTTGCAGATCATCAGTCAGCTAAAGAGTGCAGCCAAGGCAGATGGACTTTACAACTTAAAGAATTTTATTCAGCTTTTTCTGGGACAATAATTCACACTGCAAAAAAAAACAAATCAAAATCTGTATAACACTGATTGTCAAGGGAGAAACAAAAACTGCACAAGCCTAAACACTGTCTTATAATGTATTAGCAGAAGGCATTGCTTCCACAACACACTTAGTGAACGGGACAAGATTTAGTGTTTACACTGCTATCTATATTTTTGCTGCTTCCTACTACGTATGTAAAAAGATGTTATTCTTCAGTGAGTAATAAATTCCCTTTCAAAAATTACCTTAGGTTCACTGAATTTGTTTTTAGGAAGAACATTTCACACACTCCATTTCACCTATTATTCAAAAGTAAAAATGTTTCCCCAGTATCTCAGAGGCATGAAGAGTCAGTTCAGGAGAAAAGAAAATCATGTCTAGATCCTCTCTTCCTACTCTCTTCCTACTGTTACCACGGCTTTGTTTCTGCTCTGTGTTTCTGCTGATCAGAGATAAACAGCCTTCAGCTCTGGGGAGGCAGCCAGTTAAAATATCAACAATAAAGAACAATCTCTGTCTTCTTCCAACACCCTTTGGAACCTGGGCTGTTTCACAACAAATAAAGTTCTTTTAGTACTAATAAGAATTTAATCACTATTTTTAAAGAGTTCTGTATGAATTTCAGCCTTTAGTTACCTGTGTTTAGAATGCATATGATATATTCTCTATAACACCTTTTTTATCAGCTGAGCAAAATGCTGTGTGAACTACTTGCTGTGAACTATGTAAATGTAACAAAATGCTATTGTCAGGTGGCATTTGTATGTATCACCTTAATGCAATGAAAAATAGTAATTAATAATGTATATCTGGGAAATCTGATGGCTTGAGTAAAAGTTGTCTTATAGGTTTACTTTGAAAAACAGATAGGTACTCTGTTCATTTGTGTGTGGAGACAGCTCTGAGATATGGATATAAAATATAGCAGGATTAGAAGGTTGATCCTATTTACACTCAGGAGAAATAATGCACCTGCCATATGCAAGAGCAGTAGGCTTAATAGGAAACAATGATACCTGAAAAGGAGACCAAAAACACCAGAAAAAAAAAATCCAAGTTGTGATAAATAGTGCCATCAATATCCAACCTGCCCCCTGCCCTCTCAGTCACCTCTAATTTTTGATGATAGCAGTAGAGGCCACCTCCCAGCCATCATGGAGCTTCTGAAGCTGCCCTGAATAATCTGTATATTACATTTACTTATACCCTAAATCCCATGACATAAAGGAATTATGTGCAGTAGTGGAGCCAAAGAAATCTGGAATAACTATGAGCAGTACAGCTCCAGTAGCTGAATAAATCTGGGTGTGGGTAACTTTAGGAAGGAAGAGTCCTTAAATTGGCTTCACATTAAATGTTCCCACCCTACACAGTGACACTCACAAATCATTAGAACGTGTGTATCTGAGCAAAAGCACAAAACTTTTAAGTTGATAATTTTAATAATTTTAAAATGAGGGGGGATTTTTCGATGTAAACATGGAAGGAAATCTACATTTTTTACTTTAGCAGAATAATTAACACTGATAACAGAGTTCATGTATTTTGGTTGCCAAACACTTGGGTAAATATTTCCTCCCCAAAGAGGCATGGGGTAGTAAAAATCAAGTTTTTAGTGAGAAGTGAGTGATTCCCTTATCACCCTTGCAAGAATAACTCTTGGTGTTTTGAGAAGGTAACATTCATGGAGCTTTTTGCCTGCTTCCCCTGCTGTCTTCTTGGTTATATCTGAATATAACTCCGTGTCACCACGGAGCTGATGTAGCATCCACTTCTAAAAGATGAGCAATGAGAGACCTTGGTCTGCTCTGCTCATTCTCCAGATATACTGTGCACTCTTCCCAGGTATATCACATTTATTATATAAGTGCAGAACCAAAGCACTGTGCACCCTCATTAAAACTGGCCTTCCTGACCAAAAATGGATTTACAGAACACTTCTAAAAAAGTAATTACATTCATTTTGCACATATTAAGTGACATGACAGAGAGAATGACCTAAGACACTCCTGAGGAAGACAGAGACCTGGACCAGTGCATCATCTGGGAAATCCTTCTGTCTCACTTTAGACTTCTGCCAGCTTATCCTGGAAAAGAGAAAACATATAAAGGGGCCAGGGGCTAAATGATATATTTCTTTAGGCTGTACATGACTGGTTTATATAGTACAAGTTGTACATCCATGCTATAGACAAAACTAGGGCCTGCCCAATTAATGTTTGCTTTAGAAAAGCAAAACAAAACATTAGCCATGACTAACAGCTCTGAGCTGTTGGAATTTTGAAAAGAAACAAGGATTGTGGCTCAAATCTGAATATTCATAATCAGACATTACATATCTTAATACAACTAGATCTTAAAACAACTAGATCTTAACATAACTAAGTATATGTGCAGTTTATAATAAAGCTGAAGTAATCACTAAAATGCCTGATGACACATAAAACTTTCCAAGTTCTTCTCAATGCCAAATCATACCAGGAAATTTGTGATAAGTGTTCCTAACTAGGTTAAACTGTACAAAGAAAATCTAATGACTATCAAGGAGAAGCTTAAAGAGGTTCTAAAACTGGTGGGTTTATTAAAAGACACAGTAATACATAACTACTGTGCCAGAAAGCAGAAATCTAATTTTTTATGGGAGTTCTAAGAAGGGCTCTGGCAAAGTCTACTTACAGTAGTGTGATTGAAAATGATCAGCAATGGCTCATGTATCACACTAACCACAGTAACCACTAACCAAAACTGAGATTCAGTCTGCTCAAAAGAAGGCATTGACCTTAAGCAATGGAAATAAGAAGCTTCACCTCGTTCTTTCTAACTCTGTATGCTCTTTTAAAATGAAATCGATCAGCCATTATTTATTGCTATCAGGTGGGGATCTGGAAAACTGTTCCAGTGTTTGAGAACCTGAAAATGATTCATTTTTTTCAGATACAAAATTATGTAGTCAAACTGATAAAAAAAGGGGGAAGTTTTAATAACTGCAGTAGCACTGTCAGGGCAAACACGCAGTGGAACAATGCCTATAACTAAGTTATGGAGTTGCCAACACATGAACAAACTCAGGTCTCGGGATAGATGAGGACTGAAATTGCCAGAACTACATCTGGGATAGAACAGTGGGAATTCATCCAAGTTACCAGCATGGGATGGTAGGATCAGAATCTTCCAAGAGCTTTTCAAGAGAGACTATTCAGTTCTAGATGGGCTTTTGGTTAAAGGAAACAACCTCACAGTTCCTAGGGTGTTACAGGAATGTATGTATTCAAAAGGATAAGTTAAACTCCTGTGATGGTCCAAAAATACCTTAGAGGAAGGGCAAAAATATTTTATAACAACCCAAAGTGAACAGTGAAGTAAAGAACATTGGCAGGGATTACCACATGAGCCAAAAATAAGTGAAAGAGTGATAAATTCCTGCTAATGATAAAGGAAAATCAGCACCTTGAGGGAAAACACACATGGATGATATTGCTTACGTTGGCAAGGATAAATATACTTGTGTTAGAATATAATTCTGACTCTCAAGAGAGTGCTTTCACAGAAAATACTGCAGCTGAACGTGTAGCCACATGTACTAAGTAATTTTTTGCTAAACCAGCTCTACATCTAATAGAAACCTGTTGCATAGTAAATTCTCCCAGAATTTAGTTAATGTTTTTTTATGCAGTTTCATTACAGGTACAGAATGCAACCTGTAATTGATGTTATCCATAATGGTATAGGTAAGCAAGAAAGTGGTGCCAAAAAAACCCCAAAAAAACCAACAACACCCAAAAAGCCAAACTGAAACCCCAAACCCCCTGAAACTAATAAAAAACCTGTGGAGTCATGCTCCTAACAACCATGACTAACTTGTGGGGTGCTACGATGAGTCTGCCATAAAGCATAATTTGTTCCAGAGGGAATAGAAGACATTGATAGCCTGTCAGATCCAACACTAAAAGTAGAGACAGGAAAAAATAAAAACTTAATTTGACCTGGTGCCACCAAGAGAAATGACTGTTTTATTAAAATGAAATGAGAATATGTTGTGAGACTTAGACAGTCACCAGTGGCATACTTTGGGTGAAACTACGATCAAACTGACACAAACTTTAGAGAAAGGGTAATGTCTTTACAGGTTTTGGGGAGATGTTTGAAAAGGTTCTTAGTAGCTAGGAAGTGTCACTTGAGTAAGAGTTGTAGAAAATTGACACAGTGAAACCTGGGGGCATGGCATAACCAAAAATAAATGGGACTGATGGTCCCAATGGGAAGGCATGAAATTTTCTGGGACAGCATGTCAAAGGCTCTGGTCACTTCTGATCATTTACAACTAATGAATAAAATATAAATAAAAAGAGGTCATACATATTTGAAATTCTGAATTATTTTAATGATGAGTTTTGATGTTTTTAATGTTTTGCTGTGTAAACAAGAAGTTTGTTTGTAAACAAGAAGAGATTCTGTGTTTTCAGTAAATCTTTTCACGTGTATATTGCGCTAGTGCTGAATTTACATGGTGTCTGGTACAAGTAGCATTGCTCAGTTCAAAACATCATGAGCTAAATAATGCACTGTTTACTCAAATATCTGAACTCTGGGCAATTTTGGAGGAATACAGCAGTAAAAAGTTACAAAAGAGATGTGGCAATATAATTTCTCATCTCTTTCCCATCTGAGAGTGAGTTTTAGGAAAAGTATAAAAAAGTAGATTAACAGACTCAAGTTCATGGCTAAAACATCAGCTGTAAAGGAACCAGGCAACACAAAAATCAAAATATCTGTCTCCCAGACAGCCCGTTTAATCTTATCTAAAAAATTTCGCTATACCCTTGATAACTTTAGAAATATTTAGTACTCCTTCTGAAAACATTTGAAAAATGTTACGCTGACTTCCCTAGCAAACTCTTTCTCTAATTTGTTTTCCCAGTTGTCTTTCTGTAGCATTAGCATCACCAGAATAAACTGCTTGGTGCGGGATGAATCAGTTTCTGCTTCTTTAAGTCCCACTGATGAGTATTACTGGTAGTGTGGATTAGATAGACTCTTGCCTCTGATATTCCTGAGAACGAATCTTCAAGCCACTAATTTTATAAAGAAACATCTCTCTCTCAGAATGGCTACAGTTGGTTCATATATTGTTTTCAGGTCTTTCATTCACTGTCATATCAAGCTACATCTAACTTTTAAAAACTGGCATTTAGTCTAAGAGTCTAAAATATGCTAGTATGCTACTTCCATCATCATTATCATCTCAGCTGTTTTGTAAACACAGCAAAAGTACTTGCTCAGGTTGTAGCTTCTGCAGTTCACGTAACTGGAGCTTTTATCCTACTGTGAGGTATCTCTGACAACCTCTTATCTTTGCTTCCTTAGATCATTAATAAAAAATTCTGCCCAATCTTGGTTTCATACATGACAAAGCTGGGATAGAGTTAATTTTCTTCTTAGTAGCTGGTACAGTGCTGTGTTTTGGATTCCATATGAGAGTAAATGTTGAAAACACACTCATGTTTTAGTTGTTGCTAAGTAATTCTTAGTCTAAATTCAGGACTTTTCAGTTTCCCAGGCTCTGCCAGTGAGCAGGTGCACAAGAGTCTGAGGGGGAAGCATGGCCAGGACAGCTGACTTGAGCTGACCAAAGGGATGTTCCACACCATGGAGTGTCATGCCCAGTACAGAAACTGGGGAGAATTGGTCAGGATCTGACAGTCACTGCTGAGGGATGGGATGGCCATTGGTCAGTGCATGGTGAGCAATTGCATTGTCCAGCACTTGTCCTGGAGGTTTTTTCCTCTCTTCTTCCTTTTCTTTACACATGTTGCTGTTGTTTTTTTGGTTGGGTTTTTGGTTTTGGTGGGGTTTTTTTTGTTTGTTTGTTGTTGTTTTTTGGGGGTTGTTTGTTTGCTTGTTTCAGGGGTTTTTGTTTGTTTGTTTTTTGTTTGTTTTGTTTT
Organism: Illadopsis cleaveri; assembly: GCA_013399915.1. Classification (NCBI taxonomy): domain Eukaryota; kingdom Metazoa; phylum Chordata; class Aves; order Passeriformes; family Timaliidae; genus Illadopsis; species Illadopsis cleaveri. The sequence continues at coordinate 461,418 of VXBB01015696.1, forward strand.
GTTTTAATATTACCATGCAAGCAGCTGCATGGTACTTGGTTGCTGGCTGCAGTTAAACCATGTCACCCTCATTCTCCTGTTCTATAACCAGGGTTTCAAAACTCTGTTTGAAGGTGATCTGGTTACAGTTTTGTGTGTGTATGTATGATAACGATATACCAAGTAGTATATTGAAGATGAAATGAATTGCATTTCATCTATGGTGTAGAACCTTATTCATCTGACTGCTGAGTGCAGACAAAAAAAAAATCCCACAACAGTGACTAAATAGCACTTTAAGACCTCCTGCCCTGACAATTGTGTTTTATCACTTCAGTACTTTTATTGATTTCTTACTCATTTCAGCTGGGAATTCCATATTTCTATGGAGATTAATTTTACAGTCATAAAACCTTTGCTTCATTGTGCCTTTTTCCTTGCTATTTTCACACTAATATGATATTTTGGAAGGGAAATGTTGACAGAGCTAACTACTGAATTTAAAAAAAAATCCTCATGTAAAGACAACTTCAAAGAATTGTTCAATTTCTAAGCTGTAAATCCTTATTTCCTTTTATTAACCTTCCAGTCAGAAATAGAATTTGCTACAGCAGGAAGCTAAAGTGATCCCTTAAATTTTAGGGTGTTTCCATTTATGTTAATATCTTTCTAATCTTTACTGCATGGCCCAGGAGTTATTTTAATCCTAGATACGACAGGTAAATTTCTATTTAGAGAGAGGTAAAACAGATTGGGTATATCAGGTGGATGAGTCAAGGATTCCAAGCCTCTCATGCAATCCTTAGCAACATTATTAATCCTAAGCAACTGACTTTGCAAATCTTCAATCAAAGCTGAATTTCCACAGATGGATAAGGAGAGTGTTTTCCTCCATGGAGGGGGGCAATGGGTACTGCTGAAATGCTGACAATTTTCCCTGTCACTTTGGTTAACATGAACGTTTCCAGTTGCCATGAGGAGCAAAAACAAACAAGCAAACAACCCCACAAGCCAAAACTGTTATCCAATTCCTGCTATTCTAACTACAGAAGTTTCAACAGACTTCTTCTTTGCTCAAATTATCATCAAAAGAATATTCTTGTAAAGCAGTAGAAGACAAAAATAAAATCAGCGTAGTTCATACAAATTCATGTTTCTTACATTACATCAAATTGAAGAACTGTCTGCTTTTGATTGCTGTGTTTTGCTATCAGTTGTATATTTACTTTGGAACATAAGCTCTACAATGCCTTTGATGTGAAATGTCTGGCAGGTGTATCCATGTGCTCTGCACAAACAGCAAGCAAGCTAGGAACCTTGTGTGACAAAAAAAGCAGGCAAGTATTTGGGTAGTGATGAGACAGTATTTGAATTCCCACAGTGCATTTGAAGAGGCTGGTGCAAAATGGCTCAGGAGATTTAGTCTGAAAGGCAGGGTGGCTCTTCCATGGGGTCTAGGAAGGCTGGTGACACTATTTTCTACCTCCTTGTTCTCTGTGCATTCAAGAACCTCGACTGTTTGGTTCTTTCTAGGACAGATAAGGAAAGAAATTCAATATTGCACTAATGGGTATTGAGATAACCTACTCCTGCCCCTTTGTAAATGTGATATTCTCTCATGCTCTTATGACATATCTGAATCCAAATCACAGAGGTACAGGCGGTGTCTCCCATAGCTGGATCAGTATTCACTCTCCTTTTGTGCTTTCCCTGCCCTGAAATCTCCAAGTTTACTTGGCATCAAGTCTAACTTCAGCTCTGTCTTCACACTGCTTTTAACTTGTGCTAGTTCAGCCATAATAGAGAACAAAAGCTAAAATTCAGATAAGCAGACACTCATGATTTTCTAAGAGGGCAAAATTTTGGTGCTGATAGAGAGAAGCTCATCTCAAGACAGCTTTTGGGGTCACCTATATGCTCAGAGAAAATTTTGAATCCTAGAGGAAGAACTGGTGAGGTGATTTGGCTCACTGCTGTGTTGAGAATAACCCAACACGTCATCTAATTCTGTTATCAGCTTTGCTCCAAAGTGACATGCACATAAACCCAGGTGGACTTAGGATCAAGAGTGCTACTCCACAGGAGGATTTTCACATTCAAATTTGCTTAACACAAATGGTGTAAGTGTAACGAAAAGCCTCCTTGCTGGAGAAAAGAGGATAAAGCCATTAGGTTAAAAACCATTCTTTCACCATGTAACTTAATGAACTTCAGGCAAATAATAATCAGGTTGTTGTTTTTTTTGTTAATTGAGAAAATCTGATTTCAAATCTTCCATAGATTTTTGAAGCGTAGATGAAATAAGACTTTGCGTATTCTCTTCCAGCTTGTAGAAGTGATAGTAAATGACTGGTTATTTGGGGCTGTAGAAGCCTATGGGGTCAAAAAGGAATCCATGGACCATGCCTAGCATTCAGCAGTTAATCAACCCTTTAGGAAACTTTTGAAGTTAGAAATAACTCCTTAAGATGCACTAAAATAAAAGCTCTCCTTGACCTATGAGTCAGGACACAAATGTCCTTTATGCCTTGATATTTCATTTTACAATGTTTTTTATCATGGAACAATGGAACAAGTCATGACCAAAACTTTAGTCATTAACTCCTTTCTGATCGACTACCAATTTAGAAAGTGGTGACCACATGATTCATATATTTAATGCCAAAACAGGAGCAGCATGAATGTTAAATTATTTGCCATGTTCACAGACTGTCAGATGGGGAAGATAGCCAGCTTTTCAAAATAATCACAAAGCTATCTGCACAGCTGTATCATATTTTCAGCTTGTACTCCTTTACTACTGCAACCAGCATCCAGTGTTCTCAATCCAATGCTCTCTTTGATGAACACAGCAAATAATTTCAATTTCATATTTCTTCTTGCTATAAATGAAAGAAAAAAAAAAGTGTGACTGTCTAGTGTGATCTATAATTTCCTCTGAAGAAATATTGCAAAGATTTCCCATTTGCAAAGCAGGAATAAAAGAGGGAAGTGATAAACAACTGTAGAAGTGTTGTATGGATGACATGAATAGATGAAGGGCCTAAACTAATTGTGAGAAGTGAGAAGAATGAATTGGAGTGACAACACATAATCAAATTCTCTTTTCATTGTTTCCTATCTCATTTCTGCAAAGTGTGTTGAACTCATGATTGTCTATCATTAAAGGACAGAACATTTGTCTCTATTGTACCCACACTGCTTCAGTGGCTGTTTATCAATCCATTTAATTAGTAAATAAATTGCTGCTCCCAATTGTTTTGGAGATGCTACGCAGTATCCCACGATTATAAGGCAAGAAAATGCACTGGCAAAAATATTACAACTTGATATAATGCAATTATGTTACTGATAATCTGGAAAACAAATCTATCACTATAGCAGTTCTACCGCCCACGCATCCCAGTCAGGAACAAGCCCCACACAAAGCTCTGAGAGACACCCTGCCTCAGAGAGCTGACAGTCTGAGGCTATGGCAGGAAGCAAGTGGGTATGGGCAAACAGATGGGCAAAGTGGAAGCTAACAGTGAAATGGTTATGATTAGTGTAATAGTTTCTGAATATTTGATCATGAGCCTGCTGCGAGGGCAAAGGAAAAAAGCCTTTATTTTATCCTTCCATAAAGGGATGGATGTTAATAAGATAATTAGGGTAATGATGTAATTAAAAGCAAAGCTGGAGTCCCAAAAGATATAGTTTATAATATGAGTGAGGAATATTACCCCATATGATGTTTTTAATATTCAGTACAGTCTGGCTTTGAGAAACATCACAAATGCTCTAAGGCAGATTTAAAAATGCCAGCTTCTGGAGGGAGAATAGGGCTATTCTTTATTCCTTAAATAAATATTGTAGGAAAGTGCAGTGGGTAGAGAGAAAAGGTTATCCAGTTGGCAAGGACAAACACAACTACCACCTAACTGTTCCTAAAAGGGCACTTGGCAAACTCTAGAGGTCAGGGAGGGTCAGTAAGGGAGTGGATTCAAGCTGGAGAATTCTCCCTTCCAGAGCATTTTGGCTGCATTGATGGAAGCACACTGCAATTGATACGATGGGATAGCCATGCTCACCTTTTCCACTCAGCAGCCCAGCACAGCATTAGCAGGCTTTTCTGGAGGAAAAATACATCTCAGTTCTCCCAGTTTCAGCAGAAGGGAGAGTTGTGTGAAAATAAATCAGTCAAGCACTTAATAAGAATGACCTGTGAACTCCCTTCCCGTTAGAAATGGCCTTATTGTCAGAAAGCTGTTGTAAGTGAGAATATTTGCTCCTTGAGATTTATTTTTTCATGATTGCCTAAACTAACTACCCTTTCTATTCCTCAGGGCAATATGAAGTCTGTGCTGATGCATTAATAAAATGGCGCTTTTTTGCCAGAGCCCTTTGGCTGCTGAGGGTTTCTGAGCATTCACATTGATTGGAATTCATTGGCCTCTACAGTGTCCTCACCATCAATATGTTATATCCATAATAGAGCAGGGAGAAAAAAAACCCCAAACAACACACACAACAAATAAAAGTATCCTTACTTCAAAGCATAATTAATCAAATTGCTGCAACATTAAGATAACTTTGAGGTATCTCTCCTTCCTGTAAATATCTGTCTTAATAAACTAGATTACACAGGCACAAATTCTCAGTCCGTAGGTTTTAACTCAGCTTCCCCTTTATGGACAGTTTAAGTCAACAAAAAGACTGTCACCTACTCAGAGGGCTTTGAATCAGCTTTGGGAGCTCACAGTTTTCCTGAAACCTGACAATTTAAGCATAACTACACCTATTCAGAGATAAGATTAAAACTACTTGAAAAATGGTACTTTTCCCTCTCACACTTCACAGGGGAAAAAACCCCAATTTTTTGGCTATAATCGAAAAAAACTTTGACTCACAGCTCTTCCTTGAAATAAATGGACTTGAGAAAAAAAATTCTAAAAGCTTAGAAAAAGCATGGAAATGTTCTTGATCTATTTCTTGAGTTGATTATATATTTATTTTCTTAATAGAAAAACAAATATAAATATGAAGAAGTATTTTTAGGCTACTCTAAGACTAAACTGAACAGAACAAAAACTTTATGCCAAATTCCAACATGCCCCAAATAAAAGACCCCACACCCCCAATCTTGCCATTACAATTTTCTTTATGGTATTTTTTTCTGCACTTGGAATCACGAAAGCCAGAGAGGTAGCATGAGATCTTTGTAGTGCACATTTTGGTTTAAATTTCTATTTTTTATCCAGTTTCCAAAATTAAGCACACTCCTCCATGAGGAGGGAGAGGTTCAAACCTCTTTTTTCCTGGTTCAAGGCTAGGGTCAAAGGCAGGACTCCCCCCTTCCCCAAGGCTGCTGCAACCATCACAATCTTTGAATGCATTTTTTCTCCAATGCTCACACAGAGGGTCTTTCGTTTTGCATAAAATACTTCAATATTTATTGAGTGAGCCAGAGAGCGTGAAAATGACTGTATAAGACAGTGGTTAGACCCATCCCAGGGGACGTGAGACACTTGGGTTCCCTTCCCAGGCCAATGAATTTTTAATTGTATTCTAAAAAGTGGAACAGCCTTAAGAAGAGAGACAAAGCCTTACTCAACTTCCTGGAAACCAGATGAGCTTTATTCAAAGCCTAGATGTTAATGAAGTATAAGGAGTAGGTGAACCCCCTTTTCCTAGGTTTACTTGACTGCCCTGATACCTGGGCCATAGGATTGAATGAGATATGATTGTAGTATACATCTCTCTGGTTTACAAAGGAAGGTAATTTGGGTATTTGACTGCTTTCATTGTTTGTTTTCAATACAGGTAAACACAAAATAAATAACTTTTCAAATGTCTAAATTTCAGAAAATTAGTATTTTGGTTCTTAGCAAATTAAGGCCAAGATGAAGAATTGCCATTTTCACAGCTCATGGAGGAACATTTTATTTTACCATTTCCCAAAACTGTTACTTGATTTTTTTTTGTACTTTTTTTTTTTTTTTTCCTTCAAAGAAAACATTTTTCATGGAAAGCAAATACAGAATATTGCTCAAAACAAACAAACAGCTTTTGCCTCGTGTACCCATCCATCCTGGAAAATCTTTGTCTATGAGTAAACATCTACATTAGAAAGTGTTTTGGTCCTATTTTCCTAATTCCTACGGTTACGCGCATTTATACCATCATGGGATATGAAATGAATTAAATTCAGCATGTGTAACACTAGTGAAAGGCAATGAACTTTACATCAGGAAGGAACTGGATTCAAGCTATATATAAGAGGAATCAAACAGCCTTCAAGTCTGAGTTTCATGAGACACAAGAGGTATGCACCTTTTTCATTATAATTGAATGTAAGTGCTTGTATGGTTTTTAACAACCAGTGATTGCTCTTGTGGTTTTATGGCCTGGTCATATGCCCACTGAAATCAACAGAACGAGCTGTGAAAGGCTTCTGAGCTTGCTTAACAGTGCAGCTCAGTGACACAGAACAACCCAGCTGCCTTATCAACAGAAAGGATTTGAAAAAAATGACGAAAAAATAAATTTTAAAAAATTACTAAAGCAAAGGTGATTGCTTACAGAGTTTAAAATTTTTAGATCTACATGGTTTATACTTTCCCATGCTCCTTTTCCCATCAATAATCCAACCATTCATCTTCTGTGAAATCTAAACCTTCTGTGCTTCATGTTTTATTCATCCTAAGGTGCTTAATTTATACCAAAGGACAGCAGAAGGGCTAAGAGTAGCCTGTGTAAGGGGAGATGCCTTTAAGGCTATTATTCATGCCCTTTGATCTCAAGTTTGCATTCAGGAAACTTTGGTTCTGTGGGTAATTAGAGGCTGCCACTAACTTTTACTCTATAAATTACAATAAATCTGAAGAAAGCCAAGGATATTGGAGACTGTAGCCATGTTTTGAAATCTACAATACTCAGAGCAATTATAAATATGTTCTAAAACCCCAAAGTTAATTCTGAATCAAGGCTAGTTATTTTCTTTTAATCTGTATTTCATAATGTAATTGATAAGTATTACCAAATCCAAAAGTATTTATGACTGTTTATTTTATACACCACTTAAGTTGACACCTAACAAACTACAGTATGATGGATGAAGACTGACACAAAACTTAAACTTTCCCATGGAAATATATGTTGTGAACTGTACACAATCAATTATTTCAGACAAAGCTCATGCTGTTTCCTCTTCTAAGACACTACTACATATTTAGGTTTTCAGCTTGAAAGCCCATTTTGGCACCACTAATGAAATAAATTATGTTTCTTGTCAGATCTCCCACTGGGTGGCGTGTGGTACCTCATGTATGTTCATTTGTCACCCTCAAATAGAATAATACTTCCTGCAGGTTCCCAGAGCAAATAACTGCCCAAGTGGAAGTTAATTAAGTCATTGGTTCACTTTGCTCCAAAGGATGTTAAACCACTGATGCTAAATGAGAAACTTACAGTATCACACTGGACACACATCCAATTAAAACACCAAAAGAATTCACATGTATATAGAGCTGTTCTCGCAGATTATGGGGAAGAGAGGACTAATAGATAATAAAAAATTTGTAATGGAAAATAAAACCAGAAATTAATCTTAAAGTCAGCAGAAACTGGCTTCTCTGAAAAATCTAGATGGAAAAAATCTGCTGAAAAAATTGCACTTTGTCCTATTTCAGATTTGCAACCTGACATGGCATTTCGTTGTGTGTCATGTTTCCACTAGTGATTTTTCACTTATCTTCAGTAGATAATAGAATCAGTTTTTTTAAGTGCAAACTCATCCAAACCCAAGGAGTTGGTTTATTTCCTTAAATATAACCTAAGGGAAATATTTACCATTTATTAAATACTTAGGATTTGCTGTTAACCAAGTGATGGAATCATTCTAATTTTTTTTTTCCCGTGGAAGAGGAGAATACTTCTGTTGCTTCAACAGTTAAGGAAAAAAAGTTTTATTTCTACTCAGGAGCATAAAATAGTAGCCATATAACCCAGAGTGATTTTTTAGTCAGAACACAAAGTTCACCAATACTTTTGTCTCTCTAGTAACTATAAGCACAAGGCTTCTACCCATTATCAATTTGTTCAGCTCCCATTACAATAACAAAACCTGGCAGGCAATAAAATTTGACATTTTGCTTTATACTTTACTATAATCTTTTTTCCGCTTGACAGTAAGACTAATTGAAGACCAATGAAAGGCTAGGAACAATAGAAATTAAAATCCCTCTGCTTCTGGGTTCCCAGTTCAAAATCATATTCCATTTCCAAATGGAAATGGTGCTTTGGGTTAGAGATGGCCTTCAGTGTCCCATGTGCTGACTGGAATAAGTCTGGGAATGTTTATCAAGCCCTCAGGGGCATATTGCAAGAACTTAATAATAGCAATGGAGTACTTAGTTACCTCTACACATGATGGAAGTACTGTGAGGAACTACCCATGCTATAAAGTAAAGAGATTTTGTCCTGAAGATAACTGAATTGGCAAAACTCCTACACGAAATAAAGTGAAGAAAAAGAAAAGCAAAATATCTGTGTAATTTAGCATATGGGTGTAAAAGAAAAATGGACCAATTTTGCTGTCTTTGGAGAGGTTTCCTGCCCCATTCACAAAGAGCCAGCAAGGCTGAATATAGGATTTTCCATTTTCTATTTGTGTGAGAGGACCATATACAGCCAATGTTATTAGTATCACACCAATTTAATGAGAAGTTGTCCTGAGACATAAGCATAAACAGAACCTGATCTGCATTTTATCAGGGTAAAACATCTGATAGATAGTTGTAAGTAACACCAAAGACCTCTTTTGTGGGCTACTGCACATGAGAGCTTGTCCTGTGGAAGGATGGGGCACAGGGCCTTTCCATGCCAGGTTTTTCCTTCACAGACAAAACTACTCCCCTGAGTAGAGAATGCTCCTTCTCTGTGTACAGACCTTCAGGAACAAACCTGCTCTAGGCCCAGAACAGTCTGAAGGTCAAAAAGATGAGCATGGTTTAGGACCTGTTAGGCAGTAATGCAGAGGTTATGGACTTCTGGTAATGCTTCCTGCAAATGTGAGGAAGTAAAACAATTAAAATTGTTACCTGGGACTCTGAAGTGCCCTATCATCTGCACTAAGAATCTCTATCTATGAAAGGCAACCCAGTTTAGAGACAAACCTGGTGCATTCTGGAGGCACTGACCAACTTACTTGTTCTATCTGCCATTGAGGAAATAAAGATATTATTAGGAGTCCAGATTTTAACTGAGTTGGCTTTCTCTAAACAGAATGGCAAATATGTAGCATGCAAATTGCAAATTATTTGCAACAGCTGCTGTTTGGTAAATTCTCCTCCCCTTGCTGGGTTTTGTCTCATTCACCTGAAAAACACAAGTGTAGGTGGCTGGTGCATATGGAGGCTTTGCCCCAGAATGGATGGGAGTGGGGGATGAGCAGACAGCCCAATTGCCAAGACTTTAGATTTTAATTCAAGGTTAATTTAAGATTCAGCCCTGATGTCTCCACATTCAGCCAGTAGAGCATGCACAGGACTTCCTGCTTGTCTTGTTCATAGAGCCTGGAAACATTTCCAGATATTGCTTGTATCCAAGTACAGTGCCTAACTCAATGGAACTGGTCAAAGCTGGAGCCTCCCTGCAAGAAAAGTGATAATGCAATGCAACTTCTCAAAATTGCTACAGTAAACACATTACTACATCTTTAAAAATGAAATACACATTTATGGTGAATGCCTCCAGATAGTTTCAAAACTTTTCCAAGAATTGCATAGAGGTTGTTATTACTTAATGCAAGGGCATTTGTAGACATGAGGTTACAATGAAATTAAATTAATTCCAAACAAATAAGGAAGGGATATATATTTCCAAGGACACCACCATCCTTAACAAAGATCTCTGCTTTTATCCTCAGCACCAGGAGTTGAGGGCTGCACATAAGCTTTGATCAACCTTAATTAACTCTGGATTGGATCTGTGTCTGTGAGCTGTTTATAGTATCTTGGCTGAAAGTGAGATGCTAACCAATTCATTTATAGGAAAAAAAAAGACAACAAACGAACCCTAAAACAGAGTTTGACTTGCTGGATTAATATTATGCCAGCTAGATTGAAAAAAAATTACCCTTAAATATGTTGCTGTTCATCTTATTTTTAAAAAGGAAATCCTTACCAATTAGGATTTGTAACAGTGTTTCCCATGTGCAGTATTTCTGTTGGAAAACTTGACGAGAAGCCCTTGGTATTGCTCTGTGGCTGTGCTATGCCCTGCAGCTGTGCCTGGAGCAGAGTGTCAAACATTGAGGCTCCAGTTGTTTTGAGAAGCCAGCTGGGTGTCGGTGGGTGGTTTCCCAGCTGGCATCTCCTCGGGACTTTTGCCCAGGAGTCCCTCTGACTGGTCAGGCAGCTTAAGAGTTGAACGTGTGGCTGGGATAACATCATCTCACTGCTGTGCTCAGCTGACCTTCATAGTGGTTTTGTTTTGACTCATATTTGCTTGTAAGGAATTTGCTTTTTCTGTCATTATATAAATACACAGACAGATGCAGGCCAAATCCTGAATCCTTAGCTTTGCAGGCTCCAAGCCCAGCTACAAATCTGAGCCCTGGCTGGGATCTGCACTGAACTGCATTAGACAAACAGTGGCTGTGTGGCTTTATATAAACCCAGCCCTGACACTTCTGCAAGGCAACCTGCAGGAGCACAGGTACCTGCACTGATCCTGCTGCAGAAACATCCATGTGGCTCACTGGCAGCTGGCAAGAAAGAATAAGGCCAACCCAATCCCCTTCTCTCAACACCCAGCACGACCAAGCACTCTCAGTGAGCTGTGAGAAATCACCTGCACTACAGGAACTCCCATAGTTGTGTTTATACAATGCCAGCAATATCTGCTCAGCCAGGAGGGATAGGTCCCTTCTTATGGGGAATTCACAGCTCTATTCATTAATGAACAAGGCACAGCAGAGGCTTGTAGGAAAGAAACATCTTCAGAGAAACTGGGAGCAGGAACTGAACAAGTGTACATTTCTGAAAGCAACAATGCCAAAAACAGGATCTGTAGTAATCATGGCTGGTTTTGTTCTCTCATTTCCATACATTACTGCAGGCATCAATGAAGTCATAACAGTGTTACAGAAGTAAATCCAGAAAATGCTGCTTTAGTCAAGGCTTTTTGCACCTCTTAGACAGGGGCAATTCCAGTGACCGATCTTACCTGCCAGAATCAAGTCCTGGGATTAGCTGTGCTCAACGATTTTCAAACTGTGGTTCTCCAAAGTGCTGGTAAATCATCCGTATGTGGTCTCTGGTCTATTAAACAGCATGATCTCATCAGCCCTAAATAGCTGAGCTAAACTCTGTGAGAAACTTTGAGAGCTGACAACAGACTCAGTACCAAACTGTGGGCGTCACTGTCCTCCACAGTACTGTCATTAAAGCAGGCTGTGGGTGGAAGCTTGGAATCACCACTACTGAAGGAAGAAAAGACATTAATTATATGGCAATATCTACATTAAGCTTTCCCTGGACTGGAGCTCTGGGCTCCAGAGTGTTGAGCCCACTGGCTTGGATGTGCCATGAAGGCAGACAGACATCCTAATGAGCCAGAGGAGATGACGGTCCCAGCTCCTGGCACTCTTGCTGGTCTCAGAAAATGCTTCTGCTCAGATCCAAAGAGATGCTTGACTTCAGACAGATCTTAGAATGTGGCAGGTTTGACTTTAAGCACTATTAGGCATCATTTTTCCCTCTGTAAGGGCCCTCAGCAGTGCTGCCCTCAGCTGATGGCATGAGGAGGGGCTGGGTATGGGATGCTCTCACCTGACCAGGTCCTTCCCTGCTGCTTCCACTTCTGCTTCTTAAAAACTTTGTCTGGCCCTAGAAGCCCTAGAAGGTTCTAAGATGTGATCTCCAACTTCTGCTTTGAGGTTTACCAAGGAAGTGTACAATGTGTTGAAAACATATCAGAAAGCACTGAACACAGAATGAATGCAAATTTTTTTTTCAATAGAAAATGTTTAATTTTTTGTTTGCTGCTTGTGCCTCAGACATGCAGCAATAATTTGAAGTTTACTTTTACCCCTTGCCCCCAATGTAATCTCTGGTCTAGAGTAAGATATGTCCTTCTTTTTTCTTTTTTTTTTAATGTGACATTTGCACGAATACACTTATTAAAAGAAATCAAATGTCTGAGAAAACAAACAAACCAATACAAATAATTCAAACTATGCAAAGACAGAAGAAAATTACCCACAAGACATTGAAAAATGATAATTTCAATGTCTTCAATTGAAAAATAATTTTGGAAGAGGGTTGCCTCTGCGTATAGTTGGATCACTTTGACCCAAAGCATTTAGTCAATACGAGCTAGCCTATTTAAACTAAGATATTCCACAGAGGCATCTCTATATTGATGATATTTTTAAATTTCAAGGTTTCTGTGATGATTTTCTGATGAGAGAAGTGAAAAAAGAAGAAGAAGAAAGTACTGAAAAGCAGACCTTTATGATAGGAAAATATGTTTTACAGTGTTTGCAACTCTGGAGGTATGGCAGAGGCTGAAAGGCTTTTGCTTTTGTGCTTGTTTTTTGTTTTTCTAATGCACATCAGAAACACACTCAAGCTGTTTCCGGGAATTGGAGTTGTCCAGTATATCTCTCTGATCATCTCCAGCTCATTATAATGTGACCTGTGGGCCTATGTGGTGCTGTGCCCTGCAGTCCTGCTGCTCCAAACACCCTAACTAGGGACTTGTTGGGACATGCAGACTGGATGGGTCCTGCAGCAATTTTCTTTTGTGGGAAACCCAGAGCACAGACAGGGGGACCGGAGGCGCCTACTGTACCACGACAGGGAGTTGGGCTGCTCCCAAGTCTCTCCATCTGAAATGCAAGCTCCATTTGCCATTTTCCCCCCAGCTTTATTTCAATTTGCATACACCTATGCTGGAAGAATAGATGTACTGTGCATAAATGTCCTAACTGGCACACAAACAAAGATGTTTATACATAAGCAAATTCATCCTTTGTTGGCTATTAGAGTCATTAGTCTCTTTCAAACACTTGAGTCATTCCATTCATGGAGCAGAAAAAGTACCACTGACCTCAGCGACCCATCACAGACAAACCAGTGAGTAGCCAGTGATGGAGAAAGAAAGCAAATTCTCACTTGAAAAAAAAATTAATAAAAAAATCCATGAGCTTAAATTTGTTTGCATAAACTGTTTAAAGAATCACATCTCACAGCTTAGTGAGGAAACTGATTTTTAAAAGAAATTAACAGCAAAAATGAAGATCAAGGTCTTGGTCTGAAGCTCATTGCAGTCAATGGAAAGAATCACGGTTTAGTGGGTTTGGTGAATGCTTCCCACTTTCAAATCTGTTTGAAAAACCACAATTTCAAACCCTTTCAACTATGCAAGGAGATGGACCATCTTTCCAAAACGCTTAGAGATGTTCAATATCCACAGACAAGGAAAGTCAGTTTGAAGAGATATGTTGGCACATAAGGGAAAAGGGGGTGTGTGGGGAAATGAAGGAAAAATAAGACATTATTTTCTTCATGTCCCTGCAGAGTGGGATGCGGGACAGAGAACATAAATTTAGGCCTGTGCTGCTGGGAACAGGAGAGGTGTCAGAAATCACACGTTTTGCAGTGTGTTCCTCTGCAAGAAAGTCCTTTGAGAGAAAAGCCTCTAAGTGTGTGAGCAGAACCCATAAAATTTTACACCCACCCCCCCAAAAAAGGAAGAATCAAGAGTCCAAACCTGCCACAGAAACCTCGACCCTTCGTTTAAATTTGTCTGCAATGCATTTACAAGACACAGGTTTAAAAAGGCTATGTGCTTACAGTAAAAGTTACATCTATAACTTTTTCATTGTAGCAAGCTGTTCTTGCCAGTGCCAAGATATTATTTTTTATACAGAACAGCGTGCATATATGGTTTTAAAATTCTGTACAGTAGTTTCATACCAAACTCTTCATTGTTTATATAATTTTTCATGTCAAAATGCATTCTGTGTTCCAGAAAAAAATGGAATATATCATATTTTAATAATTTTGCATAAATTGTGTTTACTGTGGGTTTAAAAAAAGCCTTTTCCTTCCAACTACCAATCTGATTGAAAACAATTATGCTTCTGGCACAAAACTCTGAGCAATATTCAGCACAAATTACATTTCATTCTATTATTAATAGATGTGATATGTGAGAAATGAAGATGTATGTCTACTTGTTTCTGTTTATAATTATAGCAATGCCATTCCTATTTTCCCTCTTTTATATATGCTTTTTAGAATCTTTGAGTTGGATATGTATGTGTTTGTGATCTCTTATCCAAAGGGCAAAATGACAATGAAAATAAGAGCAGCTATCCTGTTACAAGATTAATTTGGGTATGATAAATGAGTGTTTTTAGAATGAATTGCATAGGTTACCACTTAAACAGGTCTTGGCAGCAAACCAGCCCTTTTCTTCAACAAAAAGGGGGGGAAAAATGTAGAGAATGTATAAATGAGTTGATTGCCCCAGGATGTCTCTCTCAAGAAGGATTAGAGAAACCTACTGGGGCATTTTCTATCCCCACAAAAGCACTATTTGTGCTACAAAAGTTCACCCCGATAATCACGTTACTACAGAAAAAAAGGGGAAAAAAGGTTTTCTGCTCCTGTGTAACCTCTTGTAAGATATTTGGAGTCATAGGTGCCACTAAGTCAGCTGTGTACTGCAGGCCCAGCCTATCCAAAGAGAGGGAATGAGAAAAAGTTCTCTCAAATACTCTTCAGCAAAGACAGGGAAAGCCAAATAATATATTTTCCTGCTATCATTGAAAAAGTACTGTGAAATCAAACTCCACAGTCCAGGCACAACTTCATCAGGGCTGTGCAGGTTTTAACTTCCAGGGTTTAACTGTACTGTGTCTTTAGGTTCAGGCTCACATGTACACTGTAAGAAAAAAACCAGCAACAGTATTTGAAGGGCAGCTCCCGGTCACGCACATTCTTATTCCTAAAGCTGTTTGTTCCAATTGAGACACAGGGATTTCTGAAATGCCCAATCAGTTATGAGTAAGACTCCAGCATGGCTTAAGGCCAGTCATGATATACATTTGATGAGATGGGACATCTGTGTTTCAATTTTGTCTCTTTATAAGAAATTTATTGGCAGGAATAAGTCTAAACCGTTGTCCGGGTATGTGACAAGACAACTGGAAAGTTTTTTGGTGGAGCCTTGTAATTTTTCTTCCCTTTATTTTTTTTTCTTGCAAGATTTCTTCCTATAGCTATTTAATGATAATAGAATGTCTTCCTCAACCTGATCATTGCATTTTTTCCTCTAAACTTTCTGTACTTAAAACTTTTAAAGCTGCCATAGCTGTACAGGTCATGAGCCTAGTTCCTTTCTGTGGAAGACATCAGTAGACATTTATGGAAATATTATAAGAAAAATGGAAAGAAAAGGTGAACCATCCTCCCAGCAGAATATAATCAGATTTTCTGAGGGTGCAGCTGGTAGGGCTCTTCTCCATGGTTTTTTGCTTTATCCCATTTATTCTTCACTTATTTGGCTCAAAATTCAGTAACATTCGGCTTCAAATTATGCCTTTTTTAGCTGTCCAAAGAGATACCCCATTAAAAAAAGATGTATTAGCTGGTAATTTTGCTGCGGTCTCGTAAGCGCTAGGTTATGGAAAATTCAACTTTTTCTATACCCTTTTGGGTTAAAAGACTTGAAATGGGCATGGCAAGAAAAGGCCAAACAGTGGAACAAGATGTAGCAAAAAGTAGGAACAAAGAGAATTGTCGAAAACGTGATAAGCAAAACCAGAGATGAGAGAAAGACTGGTGATGGGCATATGCTTAGGATAGAATGAAGAGGTTTTTCAGAGGTGAGAGGACTTGAAATGGGATCTAAACAACCTGAACACCAACACTGTCTCTTAACCACTGCTCTGTGCTCTTTCCAGATATTTTGTTCATACCAGAGTGCTCTGTTCATTAAAATTCATCCATCTACAAACAAGCAAAACAAAAGGCCCAAAACCAGATAAACAAACCAATCAAATGCTGATGCATAACAGAGGGGAAAATAAAAGGAAAGATTCCCTCCCTGGCCCCAGCTGTTCATATTTATATTCACTTGGCAAACACTTGAAAGGGTTTCTATCTGATGCATTTGTGAATGTCTGAGGGGGAAAAAATGACCCTGGATAGATGCATACCAAGATATTGTTATATTTCATGGCAATCACAACCATACTTCTGTTGTTCTGTGTTTCAGCTACACTATGAGTTTATGGGATGGAAAGGACTAGGATGTGGCTTTCAGAAGCTGTTTATTTCAGGATGACCTGTGTAAAGGGTTGCCATCAACCCATGGCATGTTGTTCATATCAGAATGTAGGGAAAAGTACAGGTATTTTTTAAGTGTGAGAATGGTATGCTCACAAACAAGTGCCACAGGAACACTTTTGTTAAGTAGGGATGGAAACATGGCCTCATGGACCAGTCTTTGGGTAGCAAAACAGGATGTCAGCTACTTTGTTCCACTTGCCCCTGGCACAGTATTTGCATATGAATGAACTGTCTTGAATTTAAATATAAGCCATCCAAAAGGGCTGGTTCTCAGTCCAAACAAAATAAATAATTTCCCTGAGACCTGAAGAGAAGGCAAATTTATTCATAAAATTATGACTGTGAATTGTGATTCTGCCACTTATATTTGAGTGTTGAAGACAGCAGTCAAATTTCCCACTGTGACACAAACCACTATTGACAACAGAGAAACGTGTCTATGTGCAAAGCTCTCTGGCATGTATGCTGTCATAAAATTTATGACTGACTTTAAGACAAAGACTGACTTTAAAACATTCTGATTATAGGCACTCCTTGGAAAGGGTGAGTGAAAAAAAATTTATTAATTCTATTTGTATTTTGCATTTCAGTTAACACGACAGCCTCATCCAAAACCCAGTTAAGCAAAATATTATATTCCAATTGTTTTCGCTGAATGCTGGAACCCAGGGTCCTCAGAGACTCAGATGTTGCACACACCAAAGAATATAGAATTCCTGCCCCAAATAATTTGCAATATAAACCTCTGAACCATTAGTGCATAACTGAGACTTTTTTTAGACCTACAGATATCAAAGCAAGTAGTTGCTTTTGCCTGAAAGCTGAAGGCAGTAGCAGCACTTAGAATCAGAAAAGACAAATGAAAGAATGTCCACCATTCACCATTGAAACTTCAGGGAAGTAAGCAGAATGATCATTAAATCTTGTCAAGCAAGATCCTTTTCCACATATAAATTTCAAACTTCCCGCCAGATGCAGGTGCTGGTGCTGTCACCCTAAAAAAAAATCCCAAATTCTTCTTTGAATATTCCGAGTTCCCTGATTTTGTTTTCTTAGAAACATAGGATGATTTGGGTTGGAATGCATCTTTAAAGATCATTTAAAGATTTAGTCCAGCCCCCAAAGGGGGTTGGATGTTGTCCCTAGTCACCCTTACCAAGAGAGGGAGTTTTATATTCGACATATCCCCCGGGACACAGTGGGCAATTATGCAGGGACATGAAGAGTATGTCACGTTGCTTAACATTTTATAGCTCCAATCTCATACATTTTTGGAGGGAGATAGGAAGACAGGTCAGGTACAAAGGTTATATATGTCTGGACACACAGGGTCTTTCCAGTATTTGATAGGGTTTAGGTTACGCTTCTGGTTACAAGTTGCTCTGTTCAAAGAATCAAGAACTACGAAATTAAAAAATACTCAAGAAGTCCTATTAAAAAAACAGCAAATGCATTGCTGATTTTGCTTTTGGTTGTTTACACCTCATGCTGCAGATGGTGTGTATCATATAGATAATAAACACTTGCAAAGAAATGTCACATACAGTGTTGGCCATTCAAAGCAATTTGCTTTACTCGGTTTGTTTTTTTTTTTTTCCTTAGATTTTTTTTCCTGTTTTAAGGCTACTTCTGACAGCAGATACCAAGTCACCTCAGTCACCAGAAAACAAGTGGTTCTGATTTTTCTTCATTGTTGGATGTCTGTGGTTTTGCAGTCCTTGTTGTTAAACTTCATTCAAAAGCAGCCCAAGGTAAACATCCAAAGGCTCTTTCTACATTCACCCATTTTTAACATTTTGTCCTTTCTCAGTAAAAAATTTTGTTCCAGGCCTGCAGGGACTGAAAGATGATGTGGTCACCTCTGTGTGCTTTAAGAGACACAGGAGGGTTGTATGAATGCTCAGTTAATGAGAAGGAGGGAATCCTGAGCTCTGCAAAGGACTTTGAACTTGCCCACTGACCACAGCAAGCTGTGCTGCTGTATCCAGAGTAGTGATTGCAGAGGACACACATGCTCAGCACAGGCACAGGATGTGACACCTGCTTTGGGACTTCGACCATCTAATCATTACTCATGTCTTTGTTAACTTAAAACTGAATTATTGCTCAGCTCTTCATCTCTGACTATGCCTATGAAGCATTCTGAAACTTCTTCTAATGCAGTGTTACAAGACATGTTTACCACGGAAACAACTTTGATACTCACTAAGTACAAATTGAAGCATTTCAGTCTATATTTTTATATGATATTTTTGAGCTTAGGTAATACCAGTTGTTGGAGAAGCCTGGTCATTAGTGCAGTGCTGTCCTGCAAGAAACAGAAGGAGGTATTGAGGTTCCAAAGAAATAAACATACTTTCTTAGGTAATGTGAGTCAATACTTCTGTTATTGAAGCTCAAAAAGCCATAATATACAATCACTTTCATTAACAGATTTCACAGATTAAAAAAGAAAAATACCAACCTCTGGAAATGGGGATTTTATATAAATAAATAGAGTATCTATCATAATGTTCAGACATTGTCTACTGAACTTTGGAAGAATGTGACTTTGAAATTATCACTTTAAGAAAGGACATTTACTTTCATTTGGACTGTCATTGGACTTGGGCAACACGAACCTGATCCTGTGTCCATCCAATATTTTCCCTCATCAGAATCTTCCCAGTACTTAAATTGAGTCTAGTTTTTCCGCCCTTTTCACTAAACTTGGTCAAGGTATGAATTCATGCAGTGATCAAATGGAAGGAACTTGAAGTTAACAGTGGGAAGTCCAAAAATTTCCATTTCAGCTGCATCCTATTATACCTGTATCCAATGCTGGAACTGAGCACACAAACACCGAATGTTTGGGAAAAAAAAATTGCCACTAGCTTAGTGATGCTAAAAATGCCAAGGCAACCATTTTACTCAGCTTGTTGTCACCACCTGGAAGAAGCAAATTTTCTAACTCTGTTTTCAGCTTAGATAACTAGAAAAGTTCTGACAGACTTTGGGTGGATTGTGCAGCCACTCAAAGCCAGAGACTGGAATTCTTCACAGAACACAAAAGCAAACCCCACCATATCTAATTAGCAGGAAACCTACACTTCTTTTTTACTCAATAAAAAGATGCAGGTTTGCAAACATAAGTGGCTTGATTTTCTTTAATTTGCGTTTATTAGACATGGATGGAAATCCATTGACCTGGTGAGGTGACGTGTGTTTTAAGGGATGGTGAGAATACAGCTCCTGTAGTTGCCACTATTGATTTTATATGAACTGCTCTCATACCTATTGCACTTCTGAGTTTGCTTCCCAGCCTACAGAACACACACGAGTTTTAGTGTTTGTATATTGAGAAAACGTGTAGATACAGAAGGAGAAAAGCTATCAAAAAGGCTGTTAAGAATGAATAAAAATTACCAGCAAGGTCTTAGCAGAAACAAATCTCTTTTGGACCAGACTTCATGAAGTGAGTACTAAGAAACTTATATAATTGGACCAACAGTTGTTGGTTTCTTTTCCAGCATCTGGTTGTCACTTGAACTACAATGCTGCGCCAATTATATTTTATAGGGAGCAATTTCATTTTTATAGTTTAGGAATCCTTTGGAATTGGTTTGTGAAAGGAAATAAAATATTTAAAAAAAAAAAAAAAAGGAGAAAAAGTTTGGCTGGCCTCAGAACTTCTAAAGAGAAAGTGAGATCAGAAATCCTAACCCAGACTGGCTTCTTATTATAGCTGCTACTGAAACTGTTAATTCATAGTAGTGCTCTGAACATATCTATCAGTCTTGTCCTCCTTGCCCATTTAAGGGGAAAGAATGAAATCCCAACCAATTATTGGGGAGCAGTCCAAAAGTCTCTTCTCTCCTCTCTGCACAAGTTAGTATGCCTCAGGAATAAAGACCTCAAATGACAAAATGACTCCTTCTTTTTCTCTTCTAAATAAATCCATCCTCTTGGTTCTAGAACAAAGGACAAAAATACTGTCCCTCATACTGAATGCAGCACACCACTGTGATCCCTTGCTTACAGAAGATGGATGTCCAGTTCGTACAGAGCTGCAAAATTAGTAACACTCAGTGTTTACTGAGAGCAACCTAATTTTGCAGCATCAGATACCCAGCAGCTTTCCTCAGTGAAAGTTTGGGAGATTTAATCTTTGGGTGACTGGAGTACAGCACCCATGTGCTGTTCTCAGAGATTCTCTTTGCCTCAAGAACTGATTCCTGACAGTAACTTTAGCCTGTACAGAAGCATTTCCTGGCTCACCCTATTCTGACCTAAGTTTATTTTATGCAGCACAGTAATTTACAGTGGCCTTTTAACTAAGCAAGGCAGCTGTGGTGGGGTGGGGTGAGCAGGAGGAGGTGCAGCAGTGACAAGAAGATGCAGGGAAATTCAGTAGCTTCTTTTTTCTGCTGTCAGCAGTGAGACAGTGACAATAAGTTACAGCCTGAACATCACTAAGCACCACTGACCCCTGCCAGACTGAATTACCTTCTTGAAGAGTAGCCTTCAGTTCTGTTCTGGTTAATACAATTTATATTTTAGGATTGCACAAGGAATAAACATTGATAGAAATGTGACATAAAGATCCTGTGATTAAACAAGCTACTGAATATGAGCTTGTGCAAGTTTCCTAACTCAGGTGCAGCTTCACACATCCTTTGGATATCCTGCTTTTGAAGGAAAAAAGGAATAAGACTCTCCCCTACACTACACTGACATGACACAAAAACAAGTATCTTGACATCAGGTTCATTATACGATGGAAGCATTTCCTATTTGTATTCTCATATCTAGTTGTCTGCTTATCTGTAAAACAATGCCTGCACTCTCACATTTATGTCCTTCTTGCATCTAGGGAGCCAGCATTAGAGGATACATAAATCATGGCATGGTCCAGTAGTCTATTAATTTGAGGGAAGAAAAGGAAATTTATTTAATTAAGGAAGTGGCATACTACACTGCTGTTACACAGTCAACTGAAATTTTTGTATTAACTATTCAGATTCAAATGCTTCTGAATTGTAGCAGAAAGCACATTTCCACTAGGCCTTCATGCTGTCTTATCTACAAGTCAGAAAAAAAATCAGACTCTTATTTTCTTTAACACATAACCTGGGACAGGTGCCAATCTTTCCCTCCATCCACTCAGCACCTCAGTCAAATCAGTGCCCTTTTAGATGACTTCACCTGTATTTTTATCTATAGTTTCAACATTTTCATAGCAGATGCTCAGAAATGATAAGCTCTGTTCTAATAGCACAATACAGCTTTAGAGTTTTAAACAAAGAATAGTCCCATTGACTCTGACAGCTTTCCATTCCTTTAAATCCGAAGCAAGACAGACCGAAATATGTTCCTTCATGTGCAGGCTGTGGTTAATTATCAGAGATGCACAGATATTTGTCTAAGAATATTATTTAGTCTTTACCATTTACAGTAATGTTTTGAGAAGTAAGAGCCTGATTCATCCCTGTGCAACCTCCTTCTATGACTGGGAATCTGTTAAATCTTTTTTGTGCTTGAACACTTTGGCTCCATCGACAAGCTGTTTTTATTGCTTTCTCTTTATAAAAAAAAGGGTTAGTTTGAGTTTGTTTGTTTGTTGGGGTTTTTTGTTTGGTTTGTTGTTTTTTTGGGAGTTTTTTTTTTTTTTTAACTGAAGATATGCCATATCAGTACAAACTCTTTCACAAGTTCAAAGTCCAGTGCTTTCCTCCTATCCCATTCCCTGATGATTTTTTCCTTAAGCCTTGCAACAAGCTCAAACAAGATAAATACTTCACAGGATATAGAGAACTCTTTGAAGAAGTCACCTCATGTTTGGAGGTGTGACACAGGATCACAGAAATATTTCACCATTAACTTTGCAAAGATTAAGTCAATAAAGAATCAATTTCAGTAACACTCCTTCAGGCTACATTTTGCAAGTGTCTTACATAATGATAAAATTAGGCATGCAATTCTTCATTTGGGTTATCTGTGGAAGCCCTAGTTACCTTTCAAAAAGACAAGTTTCAATAAACACTGTGTCAGTGCCTGCTTATGGAATTACAACTTTTTTCCTATGCTTTCTTTAAACACATCATGTCTCCAGGACTCTTTAATGTGTTTTTCTCCTTAACAGTGGTGGAGCTACAGGGAATAAAGACTTCAATAAAGGCTCTATTTAGCCTCACAATACAGCAGTGTTCATGCTGCAAGTGGAAGTTGTTTATGCTACTACCTTCCATATCTGAGGAAGAGAAAAAACCAAAACTAGTGAGGGGCAGATCTCACCCCCTCACATGATGCAGGTCAGTGGAAGGCCAAGTTTGACAACTCAGCTGTGATATAGCCTTGAATGGAGTAGAAGAGTCAATTCCCCTTCTTGCAATTTAAAGTTTGGAATGGGCCAAATCTGCATTCCCCATCACACTGCTCTTCCACAGGGCTTTGTCTTTTCCTGCCAAGTCTCTAAGTAGAAATCTCAGTCATAGCTTATGCAGGCACATCGCTAGCACCGTGTAAGTCCTGCCCTGCACAGCGGCTTGGAAAGTGATGACAATGCTGCAAAGATCAGACACTGAATGGGGGCTGTGTGGGGAACTGTGAGGAAGCTGATAGTGTTTAAAGCAGTGACATTCCCCCAAAGATTTAGGTGAAGAAGCTTGGCATGAACTTAAATAGACAGATGCTTTTAATGATTGTGAAGAGTCGGGAAACTTTTTTCTTATAGTACCTTTTTTGTCAGTGAGGGTTAAAGCAAACAGTCATCCATGATCCCACTGTGTAATTGCTTCCATTTTGTTTAGGCAGTTTAACCTCCCTTTAACCCCTCTGACTACTGTTCAAGACGAAACAAAATGACTTTGATGATCTTAGGCCAGCAATAATAATAAACTCCTCTGGTGTTGTAAACCTCTTTGTGTGAAGGACAGAGAGACTGATTACTTCTCCAAACTGTTTGTGCTCTGTGATTGATAATGACCAGTTGTAATTCCCCTTGCTTCTCCCTGTGTACCTCCATACAAGGGTTATTTAATCCACTGGCACTTGGGAGGAGTTTACCTCAAGGCATGGTGAGGGTTCAAAGGCACAATGAAGAATGGCTTTCCATAGACAAGTTCTGGGGGCAGAGCCTTCCAAAACCTGCAGTCTCCTCGCTTGTGTAACAAGCTAGGAGTTAGATCTTCGACTAGCACAAATAACTGCCGTTGAGATATATTAGTTTTATTGCCAAGGTGCATCAGTTTCATTAAAGCTTGTTCTGGAGTACTGTTAGCCATTCAAAGGAAAAAGCTGTGCCATTCAAATTATCTCATCACGTTTGGCTGCTGACAGATCCGAGGCATCTCCAGAGCACTCAAACTCCATCACCACTCAAACCATCCATACCTGCAATTCCAGCATGACAGCTTGCTCTGCAATTACCACAAAGTGCAGGAGGCTGGGAGAAAGACATGCTGTGGCAAGAAATGTCTTGTAAAAATATGCAGAGTAAACACAATGCTGAGTTAAATTGACCTGATTTGCATTCATAAATAAGGGAAGGTGAATGTAATTATGCTGTGGCCATGGACTAAAGGTCACATGTCATGATTTTTAATTATAAACACCCTAACAGCAAAATAGCAATGATGTATGGATCTGTGAGGCCATCCATTTAGTAAAGTTTTAAAATCCTCAAACTCCCCCAGATGTGTGGGCATCCCTGGGTAGGGGAGAAAGCAGAAGTGAGAGAGTTCCCCCTCCTTAAAGTCTGTTTTTTGTCAAGTCTGCTGTCTTTGGAAACATATTATTAGCCATATTGTGTGTTGAAAATGAAGTTTCCAAAGTAAGTTGCCATTAAGTTAATATTAGTGCTGCAGATTACCCAAATTGTTCTTTCAAGCACATTTAAAACAAGGAAATAGTAAGTTTCTTTTCAAAGCCTTCTGTTATTATGGCTCTCTGGCTGTTGCTGCAGGATTTAATAATTTTCCTTTCAAGTATGAATAGTCAGAAGTTTTGTGATGAAAAGAACATGCAAGAATGTTTTAAACATAAAAAAAAGATATTCAGCCATGTAACTTGGCCCATTATTTAGTTATTAGAGTATCTAGTAGGCAGACATATCTACAAATAAATCAAAATAATGTGGACTACTCTCACTGCTGATGGATCCACATTGACCCTACAATGCTGCTGAGTGTGAGATTCTGGGGCCAGTCTACACTGGGCTAAATTATGTTAGTTTGTGGGACTTTAGCTCTGCACAGTTCTTCTGCTGAATTGTTTCAACCCTAGCTGGACTGCAGTGAACTCCTAAAAACTTTGTCAGAGAGAGGAGACTCATTAAACAAAGCAGCGTTTTGTTTTGTTTCATGTTTCTTCCAAGGAAAATCTAGAAAAGTCCATGCCTGGCTTTAGGCTTAAATTTTCTTACTTTTTTTGGAGTTACCAGATTTTAGAAAGGAAAAAAATCTGAAATGTAAACAGCATATGTTCCTCAGCAACCAGGGCTTCACCAGCTCGTATAAAGAACTAGAGCAAAAAAATGTAAACTGCCAATATATATGACACCATAAGGAACACATGTGAAGCATGGAATCCCAGAAAAAGTGGATTTCTAGACTGATATTTTGAGTGCATCTGTCTGTGTACTGTTTAATGCAGCAAGGTGTCCCCTAAATTTTTTGCTTTTTTTGTGGATTCAGCAAGATACAAACTTAAATGTCAAATTTATACCTGGGGAAAATCCTACCATTTACTGAGGACAGAGTAAGGTCCAATATTTCACTGCAAAATGAGATCAATTATTTGAAACAGTGTTCCCACAGCTGTAACATTCTTTACTTGAAGCTCAGACAGGTGCATAATTCTTCCCTGTCTTTGAAAACCATCAAAGGCTTTTCTTTTGGCAATTGCTTTAAAACTGTAGTCCTCACTGATCACTACAAAAAGGAGTGAAACCAATAGCAGACTAAAAAGCGAAAGATCAGAAGAGTAATTCGCAGCAGCAAGGACCTCGGGAAGAAGATGCCTCAGCAGACCCTGGATTTCAGTGTTCTTTTGCAATATGAGATGCATTAAACAGGGTCCTCCATGGTCCAGATCTGACTTGTATACTGAAGTGACTTCAGAAAGGTCATCTTTCAGGTGTGAAGGGGATTTCTGTACTCCGGCCATCTTTGCGATGATTTCTCACACCGCTTCACACATGTGTCATAAGCCTCCCTGATAAAGTTTTCATACAGGTGGAAAAGATGTTTTCAAGAAAATTCCATTCTCAATCTGAACATCCATTTAAATGCAAGCAGATTTTTTCCCCAAAAAACACCTAACAAATTAAAACATCTGCTTCAAGGGAATCACAAGTTTATTGCTGTCATAACAAGCTGACATTTGACATGCTGTACTTGGCTGAACTAAAGCCACAGTACGCCACACTCCAGAGAAGCAGTGCTGGGTTATAGTTTGCTGGAACATCTGCAGAGTAGAAAATGCATGTTAGGTCTCAAGTTCAAAGAGCTGTTGAAAATACATTCTCTAAAAACACAAACTGGAAGATGGCATAGGGTTAGATCCTCTTTTTGTTTTGTTCATAAAGTTGTTTGTGAGATATAAATATACTTAATTCTGAAACTTAATTATCTGCCACTGAACAGAAACACTATCAAGCCAGGCCAAATAAAAGATCCTTTTCATTATATTGTGCTCCATGGGAAAAAAAAAAAAAAAGTGTGTTTGGGGAAAAGGAGAGAGAGAACCAGATAAGCACTTCCCAAAGTGCTCATCCAAGTAAGACTTTACTGATGGACCAAGGAAGAATTTAATGTATTGCTCTGTTTATGGCTTACTTGGATGATCTGCTCTGCAGTTTAGTTCCAGTTTCCTGTTTTCAAAACAGAGACCATAGTAACTCTCTGCCAGAAAATGCTCTCTGAATTTGTTATGTGAACTGTCAGATCCTCCTGTAGTACCTCAGGAGTGGAGGTTTTGTAAATATGGAGACAGAGAGATGGAGACAAAAACACTGAGAGGGCAACTTACCCTTTTTCTTTCTTTGCACTTAATATTTCTCAGTGCACTGAGAAATAGTGAAGGTAGAAGAATAGAAAGATTTAACTGTTACTACTTTCTTCTCACTCTGGTATCTCCATCTTCTTTCACAGGTCTAGGAGTAATAAGGAAATATTGCTTACCACCTCAGAAGCTAGTAGTCAAGTCATCCTAAATCACTGGTCTATTTCTAACAGAATTACCTAAGGGAAGTAATAAATATCAATCACACATCAAAACCTAACTTTTGGGGGATTTTTTTGGTAAGATTGTTCTAGAAATTGAACACTTTTGAAATGTTTGAAAATTTTATTTTACAGTGAGAGTACCTATGCAGTTCAACTCTATTGTATATTGGCTTAATGGATTATCTAATCAAAAGCTTACATGTTTGACTTGGAGATTAGTTAAGTAGGGTCTCCATGATGTGGGGAGAGAACTATCCCAGGGATTTCTTGAAATATTAAATTATAAATTCCTGTCATTTTCATTTGACCAATAATATAAATATACACAAAAGTTTTAGTAGGAGACTAGTATAACCCTGTAACAGTTATGTTCTTGGCAAAGTATATGCCTGGAGTCAACTGCATCCTGCTCTATGGTCACTCATTTTGCGAAAGTATGGAGCACCTGAATGGGAAGAACAATCCCTTCCAGGGATAGCTGAGGGCCTTCTGCTAAGGTTTAAAACATTGAATGTTGTGGTTTGCACTAATCAGCTGCATCAGTTGTGTATGTATTTGACTCCTCTTAAAAAATGGCAAAGGAGGGAGAAACTAAACAAAAAAAAACAGGTACAAAAAAGACATTAATTCAGCAGCCTGATGCTGAGTCAGAACTCTCAGTGGCTCTGTCTCCTCTAATCAGCCCTTGAAATACTTGGAGAACTGGCAAGCTCAAGAAGACTAATATGGTAGTGACAGCATGCTACATGGAAAACAGAGCATAGACAAAAGCAAACAGGTTGACAAAGCAAAAGATTTATGTTCATATTGTGGATACAACATTTTCACGGTACCCATTGCCTCTTTTCTTTGGATCAACTGCAGGCAGCATTGCATGCTGTGTTGTGACTTGGCTGACATGGCAGGAACAGCAACTACTTTAACACTGATGTAAGATAAGGGGAGCAGCTGCTCCCATCTAGACCCAAAGATACATTCCTTTTTTCCTTCCTTTCAAAAATCACTCTCTACCTCTGTTCTGTCAACACTCCCCTACTAAGGGTCAGGGAAGAATTTATTCCACCTCTTTTATCACATACATTCATATGTAGCACTTCATTTACTGAGGTATTTTTTGCGGGAGATGATAACTCTTAACTCCTAAAGGTTTGGAAGACTGGGTCTTCTGATCATAGGCTTTGCCTCCTAAAGGTCAGATGCTGCTTGCTTAGTTATGTCAATTTTATTACAGTCACCTCACTTTCCATGTACAATAGGCATTTGATGATTGATGTTTCGTAATGGGACATTCCTACTGAACTCTTTAAGAAATTCTTTCCCTCCATTCAAGAGTTCAAAGGAAAGAGAAAAATTGAAACAGCAATTGCATAAGATTTATGTACTGTACAGTGAGAAGCCAAATACACTCCTGTTGAACATGGTTATCTAGCAGCAGTTGGGAACAGCATGTGGAAACCCACTTCAGGTATTCTTGGCTTGAAACTGCAGTCCATTTTTAGAAAAAAAATGGAAGATAAGGAAAATCAAAAAGCAGACTATAGAACCTTCTAGTTCAAAAGTATAAACTAATTATGCTATTTGAAGCAATACCATAACAAGATATATTTATGTCTACAGTGGAGTTCAGTCTTTTGGAGTCTCAAATATGTAGTTTGTGACAAAGAATTTCTATTTTTTACCCATTGAAATTGCTATTTCTTTTCATCTGGTTATGGCTGCTAAGAACTGCTTTCACAAAGCCGGCCTTTCTACACCATTTCTGGAAATGTATAATTCATTTATAAATTCACTAGAATAGGCATCATTATAATCTCATCTGACCACTTGCATTTTTCGCTATAAAAATCAAATTGATCAAAAGATAAGAACTAATTGACTGTTTAGCCAACATAAGAACAGTAAAAAAAAAAATTGTTCAAGTCTGAGTCATTCCTCATGGAAAACTAGTTATTTCTATTACCATAATTAGGGTGTTCTATTTCCACTGTTTAAATGAAGAGATAATTGAGAGTGTGTGAACTTCACACCACCAATGTCTCAGTGCAGTGATAAGTGGTATCTTTGAAGTTTTTAAAAGAGGCTCACAAATGAAGTTTGATCAAGTGTATTCTTTATTTAGGTGCACATAAAATTAGATATTTTTTGGTACACATGGTAAGAATTTTGTCAGTACCATCCCACCTGCCTTCATGAAATGGTGATTTATTTTTCAGCACAACCCACTGTAATACCTGCAATGTTTAAAATTACTGTTTTTGAACTGTACATAGAGAGACCATGATTTATATGCTCTCATTCCAGGTATTCCATAAACACTTTAGCAATGTGAATTTCATTTCCAGGACAAGTACTGCCACTTGGTTGCAAGCAGACTATTTCATTCCCAGGAATTTTAAAACAGCTAGTAAAAAGTTGAATGAGAAACTGTTTTAAAATACTTATTTAAAGAGGAAAAAATATTTGTACACTGGGATCATTGGAGAATACAAAAAGTTTAGATGTTTCTAACTTTTTGAAACTTAGTTACATATCTCCAAATTAAATTTCCTTAAAAAGCAGGAGGATAACAAGGGGTAATAGGGTGTGGTTGCAGCAAAAAATAAAACATAAAAATGTGTTTGAAAGATATGATCCAAATGATCTATTTGTTAAAGCAGGTTGCAAAGGCCTGGAAACTCTGCTATAGTCTTTCTAAGCTCTTGACACTTGCCATTTGAGGAACTTAGTCTCTCTCCAAATAGCATCAGGCAATATGACAGACACCTGCCACAGGTGACTTCTCCCTACTTTCTCCCCAGAACTGTCTGTGCTGTGTTGCGTGTTGCTTTGTGAGAGTCCCAAATGCCCACACTGTTCAAAACCTGTGGAGGAAGGCAGAGAGGAGTATTGCCAGAAGGAATGGAAAGGAGTGAGATTTCTCGTGGCTTGTGTGTTTGTCATTTACACCCTGAGATTGATTAATCTAGAACAGAGTTCATTTTTTGTTCCAGCAAAGTTGGAAAGAAAAGGTAGCATCTAAAGGCAATAGACAAAGTGTAAGATTACCTGCCCCTCCTACAAAAGAAACAAATATTCTTGATTTAAGGTATTATGTCCTCAATACCACATGATGAACCTGTGCAATTCTCTTTTGAGAGAGCTGGTGATGAAAAAACACCCCATGACCTCAAGTTACTTCATCCTTTCCTATCCCCAAAAAGTCTTTCCTGTCTATATCCAACTGACACTAACAATTTGAAAGCATTCACTAAATAAAAACAAATATATATGAGTAAGACTGAAAGTCCTGGTTTCCTCAAAGGTCTAATGGCTTAAAAGGCAGACTCCAAGAAACTGTTAAGAAAAAAAAAATGTCAGTTCTGGCTTTTCTTTAGCAATTTGTTCTGGACGGTGTCAGCTTGTTGATGGAACAACTAAACCCCACATTTAACAGAACTGTGTATTTTCATAAAACAATATAGCAAACCCATAAATCAAGGTGAGTACTTTTTTTTCTGTGCCTTAAAGACTCTCTTTTGAGAAGAAACATTGTGTTCTCAAACTTTGAATATTCACATTTTCAGGACTTTAAGAAGGATTTTAGACATAACTTCAGTGTCACCTTTATTTTTATAGAATGAAAGAGTAAAAAGAAAGATTTAGAAATGTATTGTGTTTCCACAGCAAAAGTCTGGTAATGGGAGGGAAGTCCAGGGGTGGCTTCTCTGCCTCCATGTCCAACACAGCCAATACCAGCTGGCTTCAGGATGCACCCATCCCTGCCCAAGGCTGAGAGCCAAGAATGAACCTAAACCCAGAAAGAAGCGAGTGGTGGAGCAAGGTATTTTTCAAGCTTTGTTTTACTTTTCATTATCCTACTCTGATTTTCATTGGTAATAAATTCTGTTAATTTTCCCTAAGTCAGGTCTGTTCTGTCTGTGACAGTAATCAATGAGTGATTTCTCCCTGCCCTTATCAACTCATGA
This sequence comes from Illadopsis cleaveri, assembly GCA_013399915.1. Taxonomy (NCBI): domain Eukaryota; kingdom Metazoa; phylum Chordata; class Aves; order Passeriformes; family Timaliidae; genus Illadopsis; species Illadopsis cleaveri. The sequence goes on from VXBB01015696.1 coordinate 491,913, forward strand.
ACCTTGGGTTATATTTTTCTTTCTCCTGTCCAGCTGAGGAGAGGAGTGATACAGAGGCTTTGATGGGCACCTGGCATCCATCCAGGGTGAAAACAGGACAAGAAAAAAAAAAAAGGGAAAGATACAAACCAGCACTCACAGTGTTCTTCCCTACCAGAGTGATTTCTGCCATGTTATGCTGACCTTGGTCACAGCAGAAAATGCCTCAGAAGCACAAGAGGTATTAGCAAAGAAAACTTGCCTTTGACTGAGTCAATGAATAGCCCCAAGACTGTCTCTCAGTCTTTGTGTGTGTACGTGTCGTTGTTTGAGTTTCTGAAGCTTGATTATCCTAATAGGACTGATTTTCTCTGTAAGGATTGATGCTGCATACCAGATTTCCTCTATTCATCATGAAAGCATTGACATACTATTGTCACAAACATAAAAGGACCTACTTAATCCAACTAGAACTGAATTCTCCACCGATGAATTTTGGGTGAGTCTCCTGGTCAGAACAAAAAATCAAGACTCAAGCAGATGCTGCGACTGAGTTTGAATTGAGGCATTGAGTCATTGGATGACCTTGTGGACAGTCTCTTGACCTCCGTGAGCCTCAGCAATCCCTCAGCACTGCTGGGGGAAAGGCGGGACCTCACTGCACGCCAAATGCCGTGCCCAACCTTCCAGGCTAAGCTACAAAACAGCAAAATAAGCATGCTAACAGAGAATCATTTCCTCAGTGATTCAACTGACCCCTTTGACTTCTTCCTCAAAGGCTGAGAGTGACCAGGAAGTCAGTGAGAACAACGATGATTTCTCTTGTTCTTGCTGGGTGGGCTCCACCCACCGTTTAGCTGCAGAACATCCGCGTGGGTTTGCCAAAAACATCCTTAAAAAAACACATTGCCAGTGTTGGCAAGCCAGAAAGTACAGGCAGAAGCACCTGTGTGTGTGCTGAGCACAGCTGTACATGGGCTACTAAAGAGGCTTCCATGGTGTACATGCCAGAGTGCTGCCACTCTGAGCATGTCTGATTGGAAAAAGGAGGAAAAGGCAGCAAAATACAACAAGGTTCAAATCCATGGAAGACAAGCATCAGTCACTGACATTTCCCAAAGACTTTCTGCACAGTCATCTCCTTTCTGAAAGTGTGTAGTATCCCTTATTCTCCATGAGTACTATTGGCTCTGCACACCTCCACAGACAGTTTATGCAACTTGTGATCTGGCTTCCCCTAAGGAAACAGCTGTCCCACTGTGAAATATTATTGTCCCATCACTTTATAAGCAATACTAATGTGAGCCAGTGGCTCTGGAACAGAGCACAAAAGTGTTGTGCATCCTCTTCAGAGCAAAATCACTCAGGTCAGTTAAGGAAGCCCTGTACTATTTTATTACTAGTAAAAGCTAGTATCTATTGGAATAGATATGATTACACAGTTTACACAAATTATTTTCGCATTTCACATCATTAGGTTGAAGAAAATAATGTAGGCAATGAGGAGCAGACTTTACCATAGAAATAGGACTTCACTTCCCAACTGAGTGTTCTGATTTCTAGATATAGGCACCTAAGTATCATGATCCCCTGTTCCTGCATTGCTGGTCATAATCTATCAGGATAGATGAAAAATCCCTTCACCCAGAACACATCACAGACAGCAATGACTGAAGGCACTGCACTGCGGTGTGGAAACAAGGAGTCCTGTCTTTCCTGAAGCAATACTGCAATGATTGGTAATTATACCAGAAGGTATGCCAAGACTGTTTTAACTTAATTTAGTCCGGTTAGATGTAAAGGTGTCTAACAAGTCCATGAGTATACTTCATTTAGGTCATGCATTTTCTGAACCCCAAACAATCTTAGTTCACTTGAGCAAAGGCAAGAAAGTTAATGAAAATACTCAACAGAACTAGTCTCTTTCCTAAACCTTTTATAAAAAATTTAAATGCTTTGAAGTTTTACTGTACAGCTGCTTTTAGCATAACAACATATTCTTCCCAAGCAAGTTTTGTGTGTGTTTAGAAAACAGGCAGAAGGCAGAAAATAAAACTGAAAACATACTCATCATGTAGAGATCTCTCTATAAAGGCAAGTCTACTCAGAAAGACTCACATTCTATTTGCTAGACATCTAACAGTGCACAATAAAACTGAAACCATATCTGATGCTTTTCTCAATAGTAGGAAAATGTCCCTGTGGTTTCATCAAGATCACAACTGAATGCTTCTTGGATTTAATATAACTTCTCCTTCTGTCTTTAGCTTCTTCAGTTTTATGTATCACAAACTGAAACAACTGAAAAAGCTTGTTTCAAGTATTCATAAATATTAAAAATATGCTATGCCATTCTACAGAAGTGAAGCTTGTACTCAATGTGATGCATTTAGCAATGTCCTTGAGTTACCTGTATTTAGGATGTAACCTAAAACCACAGCTCTTGACCACTTTTATAGCTGTGAATGGTCCCCTGGCTCCTTTCACTTGAGCAGGGGTGTTAACCCCAGTGTCCTGGCTTGCTTCCAGCTTACGTAATGATATTGTGCTGCCTTAAATTCTCCGAGAGGTCCAAACTGTGGAAGCTATCCTTCACTTTCTCTTCCTTGAGAACCACTGCTGGCAGAAAATATCTACCAATCTGTGTCTGAGAGATGGCCAAGTCTCCCCATTGGAGTAAATGGTCTCTATCTATAATATATAAACTTGTGCAGACATGTGCACACCTACGTGTCTGGGTTTTTGTGCTGATTGCTTGGATATGGATAAATATGGATAAATGTATGGATAAATGCACATGAACATATTTAGAGTTGTACTGGAATAGTCTTTTTAGCAGAAGGAAATATTTTTCAGCTTTAAGTGGTTATAGCATTTTCGAAGGACTTATGTAACGTACAGAGCAGAAAAGAACAAAACCTGAGAGGATTTAATTAAGTGACATAAGATGCCTATGGCAGAAGTGGGAACTTAAGCCAGGTCTCAAGATTTCAGCTTTTAGTATGACGTAATTTCTTTCCCTGAAAAAACACTGTGTAATATCGTGCAAAATATATAACAAAGATATAGATACACGTAATATAATGAGGAGTATGTAGTGAAGAATGTATATTATAACAAAGAAATATAATGATCTAATCTCATCTCTGAAAAGAAATTTCTTTTGGAGGGAAAAGAAAGTAAGTACTGTATCTATTTTGGGGTAGGTGTCTACAGAATAGTGTTGAAGACTTGTCCAACAGCCATAATGTGGCTCAACCTACACTGTTTCTGCCCTTCAGTCACCCATTTTCACTTCATTCTACTCCTCTAATTCTAAGGATAAAGTTGACATACCTACATAAGGGAGTCTTTACTACATTAGAGAAGACTACACACTCTGTCAAAACCACAGAAGGGTATGCTCAGCTTGTACCATTGAAACTGATTTCCATGTCTTTCATGACTCAGTATTTGCATCTTGGTGGTGTAATAATCTAGCAATATATGCTTGTGGTTTTCAATAGAGAGGGAGCATCACTTATGGTTTGACACATCTCTACTCACTCTCCATACAAATACTTTGCAAATATGTTGGCAGAGGGCAAGGGAGAAAGGAAGGTAGATTTGTTAATATTTGCTATGACAGAGCACTTTGAAAAATCTGTGGCCTAATGATTTTTCTGTCACAGACTATGCGCCCCTGTTTTTTCCATCTACAGAACTGCAATAATTTTTAATGAACTCATAAGAGTATTGTGAGGTTGAACATAGCATTGTCGTGGTTTATAAACTACTTGGAGATTTTTGGCTAAAAGGTGCAGTAAAAGTGTAAAGAAGTTAATTGAAATTACAGGAGTCAATTCCTAATGTGTATCTCCGTGTTTATGAGCAGGTTTTTCACCTTGTCCGTATGGAATTTAAGAAATAAAAAACACACTCAGCCTCAAAGAACTTACATCCTAGCAGAAAGTACAGATGAAAGGCCAGAAGAAATTTTAAATTATCATCCCCATTTTAAAGAGAAAGAACTCAAACATGAACAGCATACATATTTCAGGATGCACAGAAAAGGAGCAGCAGATGCAGGGATGTAAAGGCAGATCTCCTGAAGACCATCCCAAGTGTTTCATTTAGATGAGATTCTAGTCAGCACAGTCCCTCTACAATCTTCCCACTGCCCTGCCAGTAAGTCTAATTGCTGATTTTTACTGCTGTTGGAAAAGTAAAAACAGTCCTTTCAAAACCTACAGCTAGCTTGGAAACCAAATACAGCAGCATGCTTTGTTTTATCACCTTCTTGCTTAGTTAAGACTTTTTTTTTCCCTTTTCTTTTTGTTGTCACATAGAGCTCATGAAACTCCTTAGTTTTGATAGTGTTTTTTATTAGGAGGGTTTCTTTAGGTAGCTGAAGTGGCTGAGAGCAGGGCTTGCTGAGGAAGTGCTCAGCCGTGGCCCACTGGTTGATGTCAAAAGGCCAGCATCTGGTACCATTCTCCCAGAGCTCAATTGCTCCTTTCTTTCATCTCCTTTCAGACCAAGGTACAACTTGAGAAGTGCACTCTGTGTTATAAAAGCCCTGATAGAATGGCAGCTTTACGTGCATAAATCTGTTCTCGCTGCCAACACCACAACTTAGCCAAATAGCAACAGCAGCCACAATACCAAGAGGCCAAAGTTTTCTAAGACTAAATTTGTCACCTCGTCTCTTGCAAGTAGCTGCCTACAGACCTGAGTATGACCTTAAATTTGATTCTCCTATTGTACACAAGCTACAGAGAAAATTGAAGTGTTGATTTACTGTTCTATAGATTTTCTCCATTTTTCTTTACACTTTTTTTGTATATTCTTGACTAAATTATATATTTTTTGTTTAAATATTGAGGAAAAAACCATAAGTGAAGCAGTGACAAAGACATGGTTAACTGTCAACAAATCTATGTAAAATTCAATTGTCAGAATTTACTATTCTGAACAAAGGGAGTTTAATTTTGATTTTACTGAAATATAAAATTTCCTCAAATTAAAACCAAATGAATATATCTTTATAGTCAAACTGAGACACTACCAAGGCAGGCAGCATCAAGTGCTAGTTCACAGAGTGGGGTCAGCACTCTTGCTTCACTGCCTTTGCTAATGTTTATATTTTTTTCTAATCAGGGGAGAATCAGAGCCATGTGGACACCTAGAGGAAAAACAGCATGTCTCAAAATGTTATTGGCAGGGTGAAATTTGTGATTCTCCCATGGCACTCCGTTTTTTTTTCAACTTTGTTTCAGTTACATTTTCATGTTAATGTCTTCTATTTTGTAAAGTCATATGGGCTGGAAACAAATTTTCTCGTGGTTTTTATAGAATTGTAGAGCAACTATTCCCAGGTGGAACTCCTATAAAGAAAAGCTTTATTTTAATCCACAGGCCTAAATCTAATATATAACCTCTCTATTCTTATAAGGCATAGGTTAACACGGCAGGTGTTTCAAGTTCCTGGGAGACGCATTAAATAGACAAATTTAAACCATGATTAATAACAATTTTTTTTTAATTTGGAAGGAAAGGAGAATATGAAATTTCAGTCAGGTATATACTATAAACAGCTTTAGGATACAAATAACCTTCATAACACCTGCATGTGGGGAAACAAACTAATATTTTAGAATGTGTTTAATAGAACAAGTCAAAAAACCCCCACTACTAAACGAAATATTGCAGTGCAAGTGCATAGCAGTCATAATTTTTAAAAGAGGTATCCAAAATAATGAACAAACAGCCAATAACTAGAAAATCACCTGAAGTAGTGAATTCAAAGGGCTTATTAAAAATATCAAATTTACTTTTTAAAAGACCTGTGTAATTACATGCATCATGATAAAGCATGCAGGGCAGGCAAGGCAAGCATGTGCTGTAAATTCTGGACAACCTATAGCTGTACACGTGCAGAAAACACAGCAGGTTCCCAAGCACATGGAAGCATAAATGTTCAGGAGAGCAGGCCTGAAGGTGGTTTGTAATGCTCCTTTATGGACCTGCCTGGCTTGGAAAGTTTTGCCTGTCTTACAGTTTGTCAGCAGAGGAGCTGAACACATCAAGGGTTAATGGGACATGTTAAACCCAGTTGGCACATTGCTCCAAACAAAGCCACCAGACTGTGGGATATGAATTCTGTCTTTGCTGGTACCAAACCTCTTCCTTAAGCACTAAGAAAAAAACCATTTTCGTCCTCCAGTCTTAGGGACTTGTGTTAAACACAGTTATGGCAGGCCTGAGGGTGCACGCCAGAGCTCTGACTCATTAGTTTGAAAGAAAAAAATATGATCTGTGAGGAAAGATAATGGATTTTTGTTACATTTCTTTTAAGTCAGAAGAGCTAAACTCAGGGCAGATTCCAGAGTTTATTCATGTGAAAATCACTGTGTAAACAACCTGAAGTTTGCCTGACTGTGTTATGTGTGCTTAGACTGAGTACTGGGAGTGGTGTGTTTATCCATTGGGATGGGATGCTGATTTAGATAGTAGCTATAGATTGGACACCCAGTTAATATCTAATCTTGATGTGTAAATCTTTTGACTGACTCATGGTTAAGTCTGTTGGAAAGAGACTGTGTTCTAGGTTCTTGGAAGTCCCTTATAAATCCAATGGGTGATTATTTAACATCTTGGTTTCTGATCCCACTTAGTCTACTCTGAATAGTCTCTGTCAGTCAGAGAATTAATCATGGTGAGTCATTATTTACAAAGAAAGGAGTGTGACTATCCAAGAAGACTTTAATGACTGCAAGCCAATCCCCAAACATACTTTGTGAAGTTACAAAAGCAAAAGCAATCTAGTAAAAACTATACCTGTGGGTTCCCCAGATGTGAAGGAGGTTATAAGGAGTGTATGAATATTGGCTTTCTTTCAAATAAGGGAAACATCCAAGAGGATACTAAAAGGAAGAGTTTGGGGGAACTGGTGTCTGTGAAATGTGTCTTCATTTTGCTTTCTGAAACCAAATGTACTCTTCTCCTATTAAGACAGAGAGGAGACTTGTAACAGCTTAAAAATATCTACTAGCCAAAATGCATTTGTCTTGATTCTGTAAATCTGTGATCCAATAGGATACCGAACTCTGAGTTATACTTATCAACATAAGCTGAGTATTCTGCTGGCTTTGAGTGTGGGGGCCTATTTTCTCCAGTGATACTTTTTGACATGAATAAGACATGCTGGTTTTTTTCATCTGAGTTGCGTTAAATAACTGAACAGTTAGTTGTGGTTGTTGGATTCGATATGGGGAAGTAAGTTATGGTTCATAATTTAATACACATAGTGGATTTGAAATGGTCTCTAAAGAAGCTCAGAGGAAAACTCATATACAAATGCTTATTGGTTTGCTTTAGATTTGTGTTTGTACAGACAAAGCAAGAAGCATACATAACAAGAACTTGGTGTTTCTCCAGCTAGCTGAACCAGTATTTCATTTTAAATATTTCCATGTGTATATGAAGCTGAAATATTTTTTATGCAAACAGCCATGATATAATTCTCTTTTTGAAGTTACTAGGCACAATAAATAAAGAAAACCCACCAGAACAATAACATTGAGAATTTGACTTTAGAATATCTTAGGAAACACACATATCTTCAGGGTGGTTAGCTGGTGGGAAGGTATGCCAGAGCACACACAGCAATGACATGTGATATATTTCCATTCCTTACATAATATTTCAGGTCAGTAGAAGCCTAATTTGATGACCAGTCTCGATGAAATATGGTGATACTCACAGTAAAATGACAAAAGTGCCAACCTGATTTACAGAGTGAGTTACACATATTCTTTAAGAACTTTTGGGTAAGGAGACATTCAGGCTGGCTTGAACTCCTTCATTCTTTTTGAAGCTTCAACATTTACCACATACAATATATGGCTAGTATACCACAGTATGGCCAGATCTCAGACTGATTATTACTTGCCTCTGATAAGTACACAAGACCAGATGTTCAATCTGAACACCACACAGAGACTGCATGCTGATCATCCCACCTCCATATACCTCAGTGAAACTAGGTCAGCTTACACAAGCTGGGCACCTTCATTTCTTCTCTGCAAAATGGATCAGGCAGCACATGTATTTCATTTTACATCCTGAGTTGTGGACCTGTCTCCAGGACATCTGACAACACTCTTGATAAGTTAAAGGTTTGGTGAGTCACGGTTAGTTACAGATTGAGTATCCCAAATCCTCCCTGCCTAGAAGGAGGATTGAGAAATGCCATAGACACAATGCCCATCTGTAAAGAGTAATAAAGCCTCAGCTGTTTATGTGGAGATGGATGTTCCCTCTCCAGTGTTGCTGATGGCTCCATTCTGCAAGATGTCAGCAAAGTACTTGAGCACTTGTGACTTTCATGAACAAAGGACAACAGAATTTCTCATCTGCTAATATGCTTTGTGTTAAAAAGCCAATTTGCCTCGAAGTCACTGCTGCAAACTTCTTTTACTCTGTAGATGAATCAGGCACACTGAAAAGTGGAACTTCAGTTAGGATTTTTGAAGGATAGAGTTAAGAAGTAAGAGAAAATTTTGGGTTTAAGGTTAGAAAAATTTTGTCTTTGGTGTTATTCCCATGTGATCAATGGAGATATAGTAGGGGTGAATTTTTCTTGGCATGTTTAGCCAACACTTCATCAAAAACTAATTTTCCTACATCTAATCACCCAACCAGCCTCTTTCAGTTTTTATGGTTTAAAAAAATGGGAGCTGGTGTCACTGACATCATAGATTTTCTTCAACAGAAAAGGCAGGAAATTTCACCTCACTTCTAACTTGCTGTGTAATAATCACAAAGTGTCACTTTGTTTATTAACTGTATGTTGACGTACAATTGCAATGTGAGAGTGACCCCACAGTCCAGTTATAGCAATCACTGGCAGGTTAGATTTGGCTTAAATAATGCCCCTACCTGTGCTGAAAACAAGTGCAGCCCCATCCAATTGCCAAACTCAACACCCTGCTGCTAAAGGCAAGCTGAATGTTGCACCAGGGTGACAGGAGGTGAGCCAGGGAACTTCCAAGTGATATTATTAATTGTTAAGAGAAAGGCATCTTAACGAGGTTTTGGTGGTTCCATAGCCTTTGCAAAGCCAGCTCTGGAAATAATACATAGTATTTATTTCAGAAACCAAAACAAGGATTTGTTCTTATGGTTCTTTCTTACAATTATCATACTAGAAAAATTTATGAAGAGATAGAGACACAGGAAAAAAAGTGTAATTGCTGCTGTGAAGATGAAGAAAGGCACAGCTGGTTATGAAGCACCAGGAAAAACCCTGAGAGTCAGCATCTACTTTGTTGCTGCGGCAGTCATTGACACGATACTGTTCTCTTAGAAACTTGGTAGGCTTCATATTAAAATTGGATTTTTGTCCCCTAATATTTAATTTCCTTTTTTTTTTTTTTAATCATTCTGGTTGGTATTTTGTTTCTGTTGTTTCAATGGTAGATTCCAAGCACAGTGAAGTCAAGATACTACTAATTTTTCTTTCAGAGAATGTCATGGAATAACTGTTTCTGAAACCTGACATTATCATTAATTCAAATGGTAAAAATACAGTTAAAACAAACATTTGTATGCACCATCTCCTCTGAAATTACATGAAAATATTAGATTAACAATTAAAATTGGTACTGACATAGAGAAATAGAAACTGAAATAGTAAAAGAGACAATTTCTAAGCATGTCTCTACACCGCATGAAATCTGCTGTTCCCTGGAGCACTGACTCCTCAGCTGGCTACTAAGCAAGACAGCAGAGCACACCATGACTCTGCACTGTTCCAGGTGGATGTGCTTCCTTTCCAAGGAAAGCATGGCAAGGAAGGAAGTGCACTTGAGTGTCATCTTTATATGACTCTCATGTTTTAGACAGAGACCATATTAAATCTGTTTTTCCAGGTTTTGTTTATTTTATTTTTTTCCTAATTCCCAGAAAAAAACATTCTAATAGGCATCTAAGCCACTTTTCAGATTAAAATTTACTTTTAAAAATGGCTTGGTCATGTGGCACCAGACTCTAGCCATATACTTAGTTGTCTGATTATAGTTAAAAAATACTGTTATCAGATGGGTTCCTAAGAGTTCAATGTCTGACAATAGAAATGTTTCATATTCCTAAGGACCCAATTTGAAGAATTCTTTGAATTTTATCCTAAGATTTCCATTGCATCTTTCTGAATAATTCTTTGACAAAAGAAGTGTTAGCAACTGTATCTAAGGGTCTGAAGTATAAATGTGATTCAATGTTATATGTGGGGTTGTGATATTTATACAACCACAAATATCTGGATGAACAGAGTCTCGATTTTAGAAGTCTTAATTCTTTGTGTTTTCATTTTGTCTGGGTATCCCATTGTAAAACATAACCATAAATTGCACATGCCCTGAGAGAAGGGTGTAAAGCTTAATATTTTGTCTACTTCAATTATTCACCATTTTTTGCTTTCAAATTTATATTGTCACTGCAGCTCAATAAATCGGTGATCACCACGATTTTTCTTTACTGTTTAGAAAGCTTGTTAAAAGTCTTTGTCAGAAAACTAAGCTAAATGATTTTTATAGACTTTCATTTTAAGTTTCAGAATTGTTGGCTTTTTCACATTATAAGTGAAAGATTCCCTCCCTTTTCTCAAGATCAATTTCTATTTCAAAATCTAGTCTTCTACAGCTACCCACCCATCCCGTAAGTATTTTAAGAAATCAGAACTAATTTCAAGGAAACACTGTACAAATATCACGACAAAGAGTCTTCATTTATCCGGCTGTACTTTCAATATGAAATTCTAAATATATTGGCCCAAAGCTTTTGACCAAGCTTAGGGGAAAAAGTTCTACAAAAATCTTAAAAAATATCACAGTAAGAGAACTTTATTCCCCCAGGCTTATTAATTCAGCCTGATTTTGAGCTCCAGAATTCCTCTCACTGGTAGCGTGCAAAACTCTTTCAGATGTTTCTCCCTGTGAGGACCTTAGCTCTTGTTTTCAGTCTTGTCCCAGCAAAGCTTACTTGAACCATACACCTGAATCCCTTCAGACCATCACGGGTCACTAGTCCTGGATTGATGGCAATTAACACATTCAGTTTCTCACTTGAGCAGCTACACAAATATCTCCATATTCATCAGAGGTAACTGGTGGTAAATGCCTGAGCAGCTTCAGGTCATTGCCATCACCATCTGCTTGCTGCCCGTGTGATGTCACAGGCTCCAGCCTATGTAACCTGCTTGGATCACAGGACAGGGAGCTGTAGCCAGGGAATTCAGCTGGACCTGAGCTTGGCTGGAAAGAAGATGGGGAATTAAGAAGGATAGATAGGGCTGTACTGATTTTCAAGAGACAAAACAGTTCAGAGAAGATTATACAATGGCATTGAGAGTCTTCTCGGGACAAGGTGGGGACAGGGCAGGAGATGATCTTTCTCTACCTGTGTGCACACACAGCCCAAAAAATCTGACCAGACTCTGGTCCTTTGTCACTGGAAATGCCAGGAGACCATGTATTAGTCTCTGCTGTGCTGCTGCAGAATCCTGCATTCACATAGCAGATGCAGCCCTTTCCTAAGAAAAGGGTGTGCTAACTAATCCTTCCCACTTGCTGCTACTGATCTCAGACTACAAAGCTCATTCTCAAGAGAGGGGGAAACAGTTTCACCCCTTCTAATTCTCCTAAACTGTTTATTCCCTTAGGCAAAATAATCAGCTAACACACCTGTGGAACACAAGTGTGGAGCAGAGGAAACCCAGCAGGGAAACTCCCTGCAGCCAGGGCTGCCTGTGCTGTCACTGAAGTGTGCCCAGGCTGTAATGGCACATTAGGTGGGCATTGATCTCAGCCAGTTTATGAGGTCTGTTACAGAATTGAATCACTTGCTGCTGAATCCCATGGAGCAGAAGTTGCTACTTCGTAAGCTAATCCATTTTCAAATTAGCTTCCAATTGTGACAGATGACCTCACTGGAAATCAGTTTACCTAATTGCTAACACTCTCTGAGGGAAGAGAAATCAATCTTTATACTTCTTTCTTTGCACTATTTTTCTTAATATTTCTCACAGCTTCCTTTTACACTGCTCCAACTGGGAAGACAAGCTTTATGAGAAAGCTAAGATTGCTTAATTGTCTACTCCAATTCAGAAGTCAAGAGGAGTAAAGGAAATCGATGACTGCCCCTGTTTCACTGACAGGGCAGTTGAGAATGTGTATTCATCTGTTTGTGCAGCTTTCCTAAATCATTACTTGCCATCTATATCAGGCCAAGGTACAGGGATTTCTGCCTCAATGGACTGTTTCTTGATCATTGTGTCGAATTACAGACAGTTCATTTCCCAGTTTGTAATTGTGGAAAGGGAAGACTTGATGCCCATGTAACTGTTAAAAATGCATAGCAGAAGTGATCACAGCCTCATATACCTGCTCTACATGACTTTCATTATGCGAAGTGGAGGTTGTTTTGTTTTGGTTTTTTTCCAATTTCCAAGGTAGGTTATATGTAGAGATCAAAATGCATAAAGAATACCCTATAGAAGAACACTTCAGACTGAAGAAAATACAAAATCAAAATAACTAAAATAGGCACATCTCATTAAAAAAAAAATGAAACAACAACAACAACAAAAAAACCAAAAACCAAACACTAAACTTCTAATAGTTCTTTTTCTAAAAAGCTCCCTACATCTAATTGCAGGGACAATTTTTCTGGTACAAAATAGTATCTCAGTTTGAACCCTCCCTAATTTTGAAGACATTGAATATCAAGCAGATATCACTTCAAAGCAAAGTGACACATTTATATGTGACATATATTCTATGTGATAAAATAAATTACATAGCAATGTACAATACAAATAAGCTCTGGGTACCATGGAAGGTTTTCAATATTTTTAATGGTATTACAAATCATGTAAAACTAAGAAAATGTACTAAAAGAATGAAAAAGGAAAAATTAGGCACTTAACACTAATTCAGTAAAAAAGTCATACAGAGCTATCCAAGCTGTTCTTCAAAGTAATCAACACAAATTTATTAACTACGAAGTTCATCCTACACTGACTGAAAATAGCAGGCAGGGAGAAAAGGATGTCTGTGCAGCTGAGTAATGGACAGTCCAGATTTTCATTTTGCTATGTCAGCTGGCTCAGAAACAAATCTGCATTTCCTCCTGGGAAGATACAGATGTACATTTTAAATAACAAAATAGCCAATATGTCTCTAAATATGATTATCATAACCACATATAACTTGTTGTACAACTATGCTCAGCTTCATAGGTAGGGCAGAAAGCCAGAAAATGTGGTGAACATATCCTCTTCCTCAACCCCTTGACCTACGAGTGTGATGTTTATCTTCATGCTGACATTCCTAAAAATCTATATTTCCCCCTTGAATCAAGCTACCATATATTGAGAACAGAATAGTTACTTATGTTCTTTTGGCATTTTAGAAAAGGGTTTTTTTTGTTGCACACGTTGCCTTGCTTTTGCTTTCCTTTTGGATGCCTCTGTCCTCATTGAGTGCACAGTTTATTTCTGACTGTGTGACTCTGCAGCCATTCCTAGTTGCATATTAGAAGGAATCCCAAGGAAACATTGTGGCTTGTGGTTTCGAATATCAGTTTTACTACGTCCCTGAAGCCTAGACATGAATGACATGTTGACCTTTGAAGTAGCATTGTCCTGGGACATAGCTGAGATTTTCTATGAGAGTGAAGTTTGCCTTTAACAGAAGAGGAATGTTCAGAAAGCCTGGTTGGTACTTGGCCCCTGGCTAGGCTAAAAGTATAGCTTTCCCTCTCAGGCCTAATTCCTAGCACAGGAATGCAGAGACAAAAAGAAACACTATAGGGAGATAAATCTAGTAGAAGTTATTCCAAGCAACTTTATAGAAGTTTGTGCTCTAAATTGGAACACATACTACTTCCTTTGGTTATTTCATCCATTTTTGACTGTGCCTAATATATCATTAAGTGCTATTATAAAATTTAAATGGATTGGTGAGTGTGTTTTTCTTAGTGGAAATGTTTTGTGAGAGCTCCAAAGTAAGTGGATAAGGCATAGCTTATTTGCTTTAGAGTTCTCTAATCAGCATTTGTATGGAACTCGGATTCCAAAATATTTGGACCCCTGCTGGAAGAGCTAGAAGTGTTGTAGAAATAGAATTGCACTGGTGACCTCATAACAATTTTTAATATTCTTAAGTGTTGCTTCCAAATACGAAAGTCTTTTGAAGTGATGTCTAGCTATTTTTTCTATGTTATCTGGGGATAAACTCAATTCTTTATTTATCTAAGCAGGGGTTCTCCTTCAGTGAATTTCATAATATTGAGGAAGCTAATTGAATTAAGTAATTATAAGAGGTACTAGAGCAAGCCTGTGAAACCAAACTCATCTGCTATTCAGAATGCTCTATGTCATTGTAATTTTCCCATCTCATTTCAAAGTCTTCAGAAATGAGATTTAGTCAATGTTCATGTAAATTTAGATTTAAGATGGGAACTCCAACAAAGTAACCAAATGTGGTGGATGAACTCCTATCATGAAGTAAAAGGATACCATCCAAATACATTAGATACTTGTAATTTTTTTTTTGACAAGCACTAATGAATTGGATGTTACACAAGATAAGGATCTGAAATATTAAAGTAATTTTCTATTAGCACTACTCTTTTTCCATTCCCCAAATCCTGGAAATAACAAATACCATACTTAAACCCAACACTGCACCACAGACCTAAACAACCAGACCTAAACACTGCACCACAGACCTAAACAACCAGAAAAGTAGAAAGTGAAGCTCAGCTGGAAGAAAGAGAAAAAACATTGTATGGAATGGCAGCAAAAAAAGGACCCCTAAACTGCAGAGCCACATTAGTTCAAAAACTCACCTTGCACAAATGTTTTCTCAATTAAAAAGAAAGGAAAAAACTAAAAAAAGGAAGGATGTGGTTAATTTTGCAACTACCCATTTGGAAATGAGTAGAATGATGCAAAGATGTGATGCGTAAGGGGTAAGAGAAATCAATTATTTCCTTTTCCATCTATATAAATTTTTTAACATCCTTTTTTTCTGAGAACAGGCAGTTGAGCCTTAGACTGATAATTCTAGGAAATGATTTCTCAAAAGCTTGCTTCTCACTAACCAAATTAAGTCATCAAAATTTACCAAAATGGAAGAAATCTCAGAAACAGAGGTCATTGACTCTTCAGTGTAAAAGAAACCTTCAGCTGTCAGCATTTTCAGTAAGCTCCAGGCTGGGAAACTGTGACTACAGTTTTGGTATAAGAATACTTCCCTTCCAAAAACAAAGAAAATACAAACTTGCTTATAAAGCTAAACTTCACTGAAAGATAAAGGCCTGTCACTAAATACAGCAGCCCTGCTCATCAGAGCATGGTACTGTGGAGGACAGTGAATCTGTGACCCTTTCCTCTCTCAGCCTCAGTACCCTCTAAATTAATGTTCTTTTCCCACTATTTCTCATGGGAAAGATAATGAGAAAACAGAATATTTGCAAAGGAGAACTGAAAATGCTACTTTCTCTGAATGTAAAATAACCTGCGTTAGAGGACTGAGTTTTTAGCATTAAGATTTTTAAATTAAAAAACTCCAAGCAGCAACTAGCTTTTTTCTCTTCCATCACTGCAAACAGTACAAAAGTAGACCTAATTTATCCTAACTTTGAAGATATTTTACTTTCACATACTGTTGAGAAATAAAGCTGAAAATCAGACATGTTATCATCTCTGTATAAACTGTCTATTAGAATAAAACATATTTTTGCTATGACTTTAAAACTAGGGTCATATCTGAAGGAATCTACAGAATGTGTGTCAAGATTTTTTTCATTAGACATTATCTGACTATTGACAGATTTCATAATCACATCATGATTCTGACTGGAATCATGGAATACAATCCTGCCAAGAAAAAGATGCATCTGCATAAAGCATGGATTATTTATTATAGCATTTGTGAAATGATAAATTATCTACTGCAGTTTTATAGGAAAATATTAGTATGTAAAACTGAAAAAGTGCAATGGCTGCTTAGAACAGTTTGAAAGGAATTGTTATGACTGGAGTTCAATAGGTGTCTCTTACAGTTCTTGGACTTAAGTGTAGTACTGTATTAAGCAGAGCAAAAACCATATGATGGTGAAATATCTATATTATCTTTTTTCCCCATAAATTATCATGAACATGCCAAGATGATATGCATACAAGAGAACAGAAGGAGAAACACAGTATCTACTCTGCTGCTGTCATAAGTGACATTTTAATTGGCTCACAAGCGAATGGGGACTGCAGTATGTTTAGACTTAATTTCCACATGTACAATACAGCCATTACAACTAGGCTCTTCTACATCTGGGAATTAGTTTATAGCATTGCAAGTGCTGCTCATCTGCTCTTCTGCTGTCTCTGCCATGAACATGAGTCTTGACAGAGAAACTGTGGCTGGATAAAATAGCTGTCAAATATTAATGCAGTCCCTTTAGGTATACTAGCAGGGAACACACCTCTGTAAGCAGAGGGAAGTCAGTGTTTAGAATTGGAGCCAAGTAAAGCAGGGGTGGGAGACTTTGAGTGTCTTTTCTTGTGCTGGAAGGGGAAAGGCAGGGTGAGTGAAAGGTACAGTAGGTACAGCAGCACAAACACACATCTGGTGCTGGAATCCACCTCATGAGGATTTACAGCTGTTCCATGCAGCTTTCAGGGCACACACCATGAACAAAGGTCATCTGTATTACAGATGGATGGGACTTCTCCAGGAAAGTCCCTTTCCTATCCAAAAAATATGATTTGCTAGAACAATTTTTATTATTGCTTTTAATGAAAATGAGTAGTTTTTGAAAGATTTGGTTTTGAAACTTTTCTCAGATAGATCCCTCACAGACAAAGGAGCACTTTTGCCTTGACTGTACTTTTACCTAGACAAAACATGAAGATAGAGAATTAATGCACGTGTGTCATGGTCCAGTGAAGATAATTTTGTATAAATATGCAATGATGATCAGAAAGACTTTATCTCTCCAAGGACGTAGAGTACACAGAGTGACATCCTTGGAGACACTTAACAATCAGGGTTTTACCTCACAGTCCTCTTCTTGGGGGATCACCATGAACCAAAAAAAATGGATGAAATTTGAGCTGAGGTCTCCCACATTCCCTGAGACCCAGAACAGTTACCCACAAAAATTTCATTTTTATATCCCCATCAAGCCATCCGGTCTATTTTCCAATTTTTAAGTATTTGTACAAACCAAGACAATTGCAATAAAAACAATGAAACTAGACTGATTTTATCCTGGGTTTTATTGGAGACATGAGAGAAATGGAGTTTTGTTTTGCTTTTTAATCAGAGATGATCTTCATAACAACTGAGCTATTTTAGAGCATAAATGAATCAGTATTTTTAGGAAAAGAAGGCCATAGGGGTTGAGGAATTTTTTCCTGCCCTGTTTTTCCTTTACACAATTTTATTTAGCATGATGAAGGAAATAAAACAAACTTCTAAACCCTGAAATCTCTCAGAAGCAAGAGTTCTAGTTTTCCAGCCAGCCCTCATCCACATGGAGGCCAAATGCTCTTGTCATGTTATTAATTCAGTCTGCACAAGAGGTTGTGGTTCCCTTGCTAGAGGAGCTCTGCTATGAAATGTGGTGCCAGAAAATCTGACAAGTGCCTTCCCTCCCAGTACATTATTTTGGAGAGAGGAAGCCCAGAGCAGAAGGCTCTCTGCGGGTTGCTGTGGGACGGTTTGCATAGTGCTTACACTTCTTTGTGATGTGGTTTGGAGGGGGAGAAAGTTGGGACATTTCAACAGCCCTTCTCCCTCTCTGTCTCCTGCAGTTTGCACAGCAATGAGAGAGAAAAACTAGCAAAAAAGAAGAAACCAATGTTGTGGCTTTCCTGCCTTTTCTACCACCTTAGAACTAGGTCTAGCAGCAAATCCTAGTGGATCATGCATTGCAACCAGTGTCTGGGAACACGTATAGGGAAGGTTTTGGCAAGTACAATAAACCCAAATATTTAATGAGAATGAGTGCTTAGTTTCAGATGTTGTCTTAAACCACATTCAACAATACGATATGTGTGGTTTTCTGATATTGTTACTTTCATTACCCCTTCCCCTCCCTGCTTCATTTTAAAAAACCTGAGAAGTATCTTTAATGCTTCTTTCCCCTTTCAGGTAAGTATATTAACAGTCAGATTGAGTACCATGAGCACAAGCATTAGATCTTGGGAAGATGATTGAAACCTTAATAAATTTGAAACCGTTTTCAATTAGTACACAGGAAATTTACTTTGTGAGCCATGACTTGTTTTATTAGTGCCCTGGAGGGCAATTTAGATTGGAAAAATCAGGACATCATTGTTTGCCAAAAAAGAAAACAGATACTTAGCTTCCATCTATAGTCTGGGATACAGCCATGAAAATGGGAGTAAAATATTATTGAGTATCAAAATATATCTATAAATTGGGGTCAATCATAGTTCCAAAGTGTTGGAAATTACATTCATCCCATCCGAAAGTGTGTGGTTATCTTGGAAGTTTGCCACTTCCTAACATACTGCTTTTACTTTTGAATCAACCCAAAGTAAAACCTTTATATTACACTTTTAATAGGTTCAATTAAGATATGGAAATAGATGCTCAAGAAAGCAGGAACCCCTTTAAAATTTATCATAGCTTTCAAACTTTAGTCACCTGAGTTTTCTGTGGGGTTACGTCACATATCCCCACTCTCAATTTTTCTTCTCTGTTATTGCTCGTGTTCTCAGCTAGCCAGAAATGAAATACTTATATCAAATATATAGAATAGAGACAACTAAGTAGAGGTTATGTATTAGCAGAAACAGTCCCTTCTAAAATTATGAATAGTGAGATCAACTTCTGTTACTGCAAAAATTTGTTCTGCCAGTTGTAGTCTGGCCAGTAAAGGTGAAGGAGAGGATACACCCGATGAAACAACCCTTAATATGCCTTTGCCTGACGTACACAGGCATCAGCTACAGAAGTGTTCCTTGTGTATTAACCTGCCTTGACCTCATCCACCTGAATAAAGGCCTCTTGCAGTGTGGTCTATAATTTTTCAATACTTTTTAATCATACCTACGTCAGTGCCTTTCACACTTCAGCAAGCTCCTTCAAATGATGCCAAACTCAGATTGAGCAGCACTGGAGCATGGCTTAAACACTTAGGGCTAAATTATCATTACTCTTTCTTGATTGTGGAAGGGAGGGAGAACTTTTTTCTCCCTGTTCCCCCCACTGCGAATGTAACTCCAGGGGTAAAGGACAGAAATATGAGAAGACCTTTGTACACCTTGCTCTGTATGCAACAACTGACACATGGTGTGAGAAAAAAATCCTCCAAAAAAACAGTGAAGTGCTTTAGTGTTTTCATGGGAGCATATACCAGAAGGATGCAACTCTAAACAAGTATTTGCACCATTTAATATCGAGTTGCATCTGTACAACAAGCACAGTGTAATTAGGTAAAAAGAGGCAGCTCCAAAAAGAATTCAGAATATCTAAATAAAGCTAATGCTCAAAGCAAACCTCTGTGAGAAGAACCTATAGTGACTGTAACTACTCCAGTGTTCACACAAGGAATATTACTCCATGGTCAGTCACAATTCCTATAAAAAAAGGGAACATTAAAAACCATAAGGGCATCGGCTTCATGGATTTCCTTTCCCATCTGAAGTTTTTATTTTAAAAATTTGTGCTGGTCAAATCAGTAGGTGCAGTAAGTGAACTCTTGTACCTGAAAGTATTTCAGACATCCAATTATCCAGCCAAGAGCTGAACCTGCAAGAGTGATCTCTTGTAAATGATGCTTCTTCCAGAACAAGAAGGCTACCGGGTATGGAAACAACATTCACACTTCAGAGCAGCTGTGTATTTACCATCCTATCACACTCACACGATGGACATCTCTGGCCCAGAGGCAGAAATACCAATTTTGATTCCCATCTCCCTAGGAGGAAGGACTGTGGTGTGGCTATCCACTGAAATTTCCCAAATAAATCAAAATGCACAATGTCCTGTTGTGCCAGGTCCCACCTCAGCAAGCAGGCATGACGTTGTCAGGACACAAAACAAGGACAAAAACTGTAGGGCACATCATGGGCTTTACCTGTGCCTTATTACAAGCATAATATCTGTCTCCATCAGGTCAGTAGTGTCTGGATGAACATCTAGCTGAGGTTTCAACAGAAAATTAAACAAAACCGATATTCAAATACATGACTTTCAGAGTACTACTTAGGCCCTTTAGGGAACATATTAAACTTGCACAGAATTCTTAATCCCTGGGAAGATTAAGGAAGGAGCTGTTAGCTTTAACGTATTTAAATGCATGTCAAAAAAGGAAAAAATCAAAAAATTTTTTTAAAAAAAGAAGAAGAACAAAAGATCTTACCTCACACAGCCACAAGTGTTTAATGGTCAAAGCTAAATTATCCAGTTTGATTGATGTCTCTTTTGATACTCCTAAAGGAAAATAATTTTATATTTAAAAAATACAACCAGTTTACAGGAAAAAAAACACAAAAACACATAGAAGCTTGCCTACTTCTGAAGAGTAAATAAGAACATAATCAACTACCACAGTATTGCTTTAAAGCATCTGAAGTCTTGACTATGTAACAGGGACCATTCTAAATTCAATAAGATTTAGCAAAGTGCATGGCAGGGGTCTTGTGATGAAACACAGTCATATTGCACTTATATAAAGTATCAGCTTTTTTTGCTGTAATGAAGTGAAGTCATCTTGGTTTGCAACTGGAGTTTGTTAGGATTGTCTCATTAATGGACAAAAAAAAATTCCTACCCAACGAAACTCCTGCATTCCCCCAAACCTCTAGATGCATTGATTTTCATTGGAATGAAGTTACATCTCCTTATAAANATACTACCCAACGAACCTCCTCCATCCCCCCCAAAGCTCTAGATGCATTGATTTTCATTGGAATGAAGTTACATCTCCTTATAAAGGCAAGCCTAGATGGATGATATTGAAATAAACTAGTTTTAGTTTCTGAAACATTATAGTGCAGTTTTACGACGGCCCCCTCAGTTAATCTCAGGGAAAGGCCAGGGAGCCAGGGGACGTGCATTTGGAGAGGGGACATGCAGGTTTGCAGGAGTGCAGCACTGCAGCACCACACACCAGGGAACCTGCTCTGCCAGCAGCCAGAACTCTGAAACACAGAATGCCTGGGGGCCACACAGAACTTCTGGGCACTTTTTGGACTTTCGTATCTACTCAGACACGTATGTGGGCATCCACAAAGACAAGCCCCAGCTAAGGAAGTTGATCAGAGAGCCAAGTTCAAACTGGAGTAGCTCAGAGCAGTTAACTTTAAACTTCAGCTGTAAAAGAGACTCACACTTGGCTGGAAAAACCTCAAATAATTGACCTGTCTACACCTATATAAATGTTCTCCATCCAGTCTGCTCCTTTTTATTTTTAACCTGAAAATGTACAAGACAAGGTAAATGAAAAAAGTATTTAAGAAATTATGCAACTCGTTGACAAGAAATTTGCTCAGATAAATGGACTTTTCAGGCACTGGCACAAAGTTACCACTGTGATGCTCATACACGAACCCTGACACCCTGGGATGTGATTTCCTGCTCCAGGACCTAGAAAACACCCTGGTTGTCAAGATGCTAGAGAGTGACAGGGCTATGGTTAAGCAGAGAAAAATGCTTTTCAATACTCTCTGTATGGAATGTATCCATGAAAGATCAAGTCCAAATGGAATTAAACCCAGTTGGATCTACAGTTGACTCATTTCACTGAGCATTTCAAATTAAAAATTTCTGTTTGGAACACATGTACTATGTTGGTTAATTTTGTTATATTTCTGATGGCAGATGCTATGGGACCCTACAGATTTCTAGGATACAGTTTGTATTTTCATATGTGCTTGCACAATTCCTAAAATTCCTTGGCAAATAAGCTAGCAGCATTCTCACGTAAAATTAGGCAAGGTCTTGTTTGTTACATGCTTTTCAAAAAAGTTTCTATATTTGGATCATGATTTACAGTTCCACTGAACTGCTCTGGCTTTCTAAATGTGATTGACACAGGAGGAACTATGCTGCAATATTTTGAAGTAAGGAAGAAACAAATGACATTATGGGATAATTTTCCTGTGCAAATGGATTATAAGAAGTTTGTTGAGAGACATTCTAGCCTCTAGTTTGTAAAGAGCTGGCAGAAGAAAACTCATCCACTGGAAGAAACCAGTGCTGAGATCTTGCCCATGTCAACTGTCAAACAGAAGCCAACACATACAATTGAAGTAAATAGGAAAAAAAGTTTCAATATCTCAAAAATAAAAGAGTTGATCTCCTGCAATCGAGACCGTCAGTGATCCAAAATGAAATAAATTACTTAATCTCCTAAAGGAAACAAAACTGCTGATTTGCTCTCCAGAAGTGATATTTTTTGGTTTTTCTTTCCTGCTGGTGCTCTTCTTTGCATGCTAAAGACAAAGGTCAGACCTTATTTTGTCCTGTTAAAACCTGGACAAAACCCAATGAAGAAAGACATTTCAATGGACTGCAGAAACAAGACCCAAATTTGATGCAAAACCATCAAACTTAACAGCCCTAGGTCTGAGGAGGCTAACAGAGACCACTTAAGAAACAAAGTGATACAGAAGCCATAAAAGATACCTCTATGGATTCTTATGCTTTATCTTTTCTTAACCTGATTCTAATCCATTATTTGGGAAGACAACAGAGAGTATCCTGAGTATTAAACAGGTTCACCATTCCAATTCTGCTGGTGTTTTCTTAGTCACACACAGCACAAGCTCTGTAACCATCTTGCTAATCCGGTCTCTGTGCAATGCTGTACAAAACTCATCCCAAAACAAACTAGTTTTAAATACTTCATATTCAAACTTTCTCTATTTCCTGCAATATGTAAGCACTTAACTAAACTATTGACTTAAACATGCAACAGCTGAATAAAACATATTCTTAATTATAGCAGAATTTGAGTGATATTGAAATATTATTATTGTGATGCTTCTGTCACAGGTCTATCAACACTTTCCTGAGATATAGTAGCAGCTGTATTTTACTATTTTTATCATCTGGTCAAAAGAGCATTCTCCATACAAAAGTTTCTGATTAAAACTCTCTGTTAAAAAGACTACGCTTTTTAAGATCAGACATAGAAAAGGTCTGCAGTTTGTCTCTAAGCCACAAAAAAACCATTAATTTAATAAATTAAATTATTTGCCATTGAGATTTTTTTCCTCTTTTTTAAACTGACTTTTTAGCATCCCAGAAAATACACTTTAAAAAAAAAAAAAAGTCAGGCTCTTTTAAGACTCTCAGGAGGGGCATCAAAAATTTAAGCACCCAACATTATTAATCCCTTGTGAAACTCAGCTTGCAGGTGCATCCACTTCTTTCTAATGCATAAGAAGTTCAGCCTAAACATCCCAGTAATAAATAGAACAAGTACCACTGATTTTCATCTTCCCTAGTCATCTTGTCAGGACAGACTGGCAACATTCTTGTACCTCTTCCAGACATTTTACTTAAAAAGTTTTTCTTTTAATGTCTCAGGTATGGCCATGTGAAGATCAACTCACCCACCCACATATACACCCACACAGATATGCAGAAATAAAAACTAATATTTATTAAAAAATTTGTAGGATCCTCACTGCTTTTTCCATGCGTGCTCCCACAACTTCAGGGCCAATCACAGGAGCCAGACTACCTCCTGCTGTTTTTTACAACTGAGGTTTCTCAGTCCTTTATAGGCACCGTTTGACCCCATTCCAGCTGGCTCTGATAATCAAATACGAGCAGCCGAGTCCAGTTCTAGCTCCCTACTCCCCTAACAACTGCTCTAGGACTGAAAGGAGTAGACCACCCTGTTGAACCAGAAAAAAATTTAATAGGAAATTCTGCTCACTTTATTATTTCTCACAAGACAAAAGGAAAAGAGAGAGCAGAGAGGAACCTTTTGTGGATGTGTTTAGCTTTTACTCAATTGAAAGTTCAATTTGGAAATAAATTGTTCAACCACAAGTTTATGCAGACATACAGCAATTTTAAGTTAAGGAGATATTTCAGATAGACTTCACTAAGTTAGTTTAATCTGTGGAATACTCCACATATGAAGTGTCAGTTTTGGTAGGTCTTTTATTAGTGGGCTCATACATACTTGAAATAAATAAATTTGGATGAAACATCTCTTCCTTGTTTTAACCTTTTTTTCACTCTATGATTATTATATTTTATATACAATATATGATTGAAAGGTCTTAGTGACAACTAAGAGAGAATTCCACCAGCTCACATTGTCTGAACTTTTGAGCTTGAGATGAGACAGGAGCCCCTGGAAGGAGAAACTGTTTCCTGAGAGCAAATGAGGGAGTCTATATCTATGCCACAAGCTCAGAGTTCTCTAGGTTGATGGAGGAAGCATGAGAAGGAAAACTGAGTTTGTAGCGTGGACTTCTTTAAAAAGCAGAGAGCAAATATGGCGAAAAAAGGAAAAGTAGATTTGTCCCAGGTACCAGGAATCCCAGTGCTGACTGGGAATAAGATCTTGATCTGAGAGCTACACTGGGCAAGAGGGAGATTTCAAACCAGCCTACTTTAATGCCCTTCACCTAAGATCTATGAGCTTTCTTGAACTTTTTTTTTTTTTTTTAAATTTTTTTTTTTAATAAAAGCTTTGATGGTTTGGGGCTTTTTTCTTCACTCTAAGAAAAGTTGGGACAGGCTCACATCATAATTATGCCTGATTTAGATGTCCTGTCACAGGATCTCATCAAGCACAGAAAACTAAAGATGTGAGTGAATACATTTTCATAAAAATATTCCTATTGACACTAAACATCAATATTTGCATAAGCAAGAGCCCTAAGAGGTGATGTTTGGCTTTAAACCAATGCTAGAAGTGTTTGTCACATAGTCTTGAGATAAGCTGCAAGCAGATAGAAAGTTATGTAAAGCATATTTTTGTCTTCTGCAGATATAAACTTTATGCCAGACATAATAATTACACCATGGGTGATAGCATTTGAATGCAAATATTCTAATAATGGACAAATGGCATGTTAGTGTATATATCATTTTTACTCCCCAAGTCAGCTGCAAAGGTGTTTTTCTAAAATGCTGGCTTTTCAAAATTAGACTCACAGAAAGGCAAAGTCTCAGTTTGTGTTTGGAGAAAGTACATAGAATTCCTGCTAGTCAGGTTTTGTGGTCTCCAACTGACATAAGCATTCTCAGAAGCTATATTATGCATACTGTTCTGTGTGTGCATAAAATTTTGGTAACCCACCAGCAGGGAAAGAGATGTAGAAACACTTCCTTGCCTTAGAACTTATTGGTGAAAATGAACACAGACATTTTCAGAACTGAACTTATTAATGAAATCTTTTCCTGTTTGGTACATATATGGGCAAACATATTATTCCCAATGAAAAACAGCTTTGTAAAAGTGAAAGAGGAAACCTCGTGGGTGGTCTTCTAAGAATATAAAAACTTGTTTCATGCTCTAGATGCATTAAAAAAAAGTAGGAAAAAAAAAGAAAATACCAATAATCTAATGGCTACCTTTGGGTCCCAGAGGCACAGGAGCAAGATGCCTTGTTTGAGTTCATGAGCAGCTATAGTCTCTCTCCCTTGGTTTGATGTGCAGCAATGTTGTGCAATTCCCAAATCTGACTCAAAGTGAATGAGATGGTTCTATGAGTTTCATTCCCTGAACTCACTCAAGCGAGATTTCTATGAAGATGAGGCACAACTGAACGTTTCTTTTATCAGCAGAGAGTCTAAATTGACTGTAATAGGTTTTGGAATATCCTTGGGCAGAGGTTTTCACTCTACTTGATATTCTGGCACTGGCAGTAGCTCTGTCTTATAACCAAGCAATTTAGACTTTGCAGAATCTGGCAATCTGTGTCTAATTCATGTTTTTAAAATCTTTGCCTCTGCTACCTGTAAGCCCTGCACTACTCTCTCTACTACTACATCTCTACTATGCAGCTATACAGACATTTCTCCTCTTTTTAAGATGTGGTGATGATTACATTTTCTGGTATTTGGGAATAAAATAGAGTCATCAATAATAACAGTTGTCTTGTCATTCTGGTATAAATTTCCTGCCATTCCAGTACAGTGGCAAATAACAGAATTTGGAGATAGACAAAACAGTAAAACCTACTCCAACTGCATGTTACAGATTTTAAAAGGATAGATAGTTTCTAAACTATTGTGTTTGTTTAGGTCTTTTAACATTTATTTTTTTTGTGTTATAGAGACAAATCCTTTATTGTGATAAATATTATCTTTTGATCTCTTTTGGTTTATGTCTTCCAAATAAAATTCCATAAAGTGGAGCAACTGCATTTCTTCCATATGCAAAATTGCTTAAGACATTTCTGATCTCTCTGTGTTAAATGTTGCAGGATGAATGAAAGAGATTCAGAAGCAGATACAACTGTAGATTAACATAACCTAATGCTATGAGGTATTTGACTTAAACCAGAGACAGGTCCTGAATCCATCTCCCATGCCTCCTACTCTTTTTAAGCTTCCTCCAGGCCCATCTAAATCCAGTATTCCATAAACATCATCACATAACTTTGTCATGACTGTAGAATCACTGATTGACCACTCTGTTCTCACTAATGCAAGACCTTCCCTTTCTTTATTAAGTCACCTTTCCTGCTGATAGATGTCACAGGACACGCAATTTCCTTCTGAAAAGGCCATTAACTGTGACAAATACATAAGCACACTTTGCTTCCTCCCTGAGGCAGGGATCCAAGAGTTTTGCAGGGAAATCTCTTGCATCATCCTCCCTTCCATCCAGTTTGTCGGGTCCAGCCAGCACCAGTAGCATAAATTGACTTGGTGTGATATACCTTTGAAAGTGATTATTTACAACTGTAAACGAGGAACAACACTGGGGAAAAGATTTTAAGTTCTTCACTGAGTGAGGTTTGTTTTTTTTTTTTTAATTCAGTGGAATATTCTGCTGTCATGCCATGTTATTTCCTGCACTACAGGGGTGGTAACTGATGTTCAGTAAAAGAAGTTTCAACCCACATTAATGACCTCAATCTAAAATTAAGTGGATAATAGGACTGCAGGCCATTGGAAAATGTTAAATTATTTATTAATTTATACTTGAACGTAGTGGAAATCTTGTCATTGGATTCAATGTAAGTCTCTCGAGCCCTTCTGTTCTAACTCAAGCAATTCTGTTTTTATAATCAAATCCACTGGCCAAAAAACCTAAAAAGTCTTACTTCTTTAAACACAGTCTATCTCAATTGAAAAAAAAAAAGTTAATCTCCTTGTGATAGTTCAGCAGCTTGCCCTGGTTTAGTTGGGTGGTCTCCATTAAATTCCAGTACTGATAACGTCCATACTGTCTTTATTATTGCTGATAATTTCATTGGAAATTTTAGCAAATAAACATGAAACTGCAACTCTTTTTAGCCCTTTGAAATGTCTTATTCAAACTAAGGAGCATTAAAAATATATAATAATAATAATAATGAAAATATCTTGCCTTATTTCCATACACTAATCTTTTTAACAGAAATAAAAAGACTTAATTTCCTTGACATTTAATTCAGAATTATAATTATGTTATTTAGGAAAAAGCTTTTTTCTTCTTTTGTAATAGAACAGGTTGAATAATTTCTCTGTTCCCAAACAACTCTGAGCTTCTATGCAGAGCAAACTGGAAAGAATTTCTACAATGACTGCTAAGAAACTGCATCTCATAGATGTATAATAACAACTCTTAGCTTAGTAAAAAAGAAAATATGGGAATAACAAAATCTATGCTTCATTGTAGAGAAGAATATCCTCTTACATGGAGGATATATTTTTTTTTTAAAAAAGAACAGTTTATTCTCTGGTTGTGTTCTGTCATAAATCATACAGACAGATGTGTGCCTTAGTCACGCATCAAGGTTGATTACCAGTTCTTTAAGTTTATATAACACAGGCTAAGGATTACTCTTTTTTATTGTAACTTTTTTCATTTTGTAGTAGAGAAAATGTAATATTGCATGCATTTTTCTTTGTTACAGCACATCTGTACAATAAAAACAATATTTACATCATGAAATTTTCTGCTCCTATGAAGAAAATCTAATCATAGCTGGGTCTGCTTGTTCTCTTTCTAAGAACATATTTGGGGGGAAATCCTCATATGGGCTAAGATAATGATAAAAATTTTTCATTGCATATTCTGCTACCCACATGTCTACATTGTATATTTTAAAAATTATTTGATCAAAACCAACTTAGAATATATGTATAGATGAAAGTGTCTGGATATACACCAATTTAATAATTAAGCCCTGTTGAATTCCTGCCGCCTTGAGGACTATTAAATGTCAGGATGTGCACGATTTTAACTTCATTGCACATGGTCAGCCTGAAGTGAGATTTTTCCTCAGTATAGTTCCTTACCAAAGAAAATTCTGTGAGGAGAGTATATACATCAGGAATACTGATCTGACCTCAGCTATTATAGACAGTCATAGCTGGCATCAAGAAGAGATCAACATGAGGTTACTCAATATTTCTATTAGATAGAGTTCAGATTTGACATTAGTCATGGGTATAAAGCAAATTTTGACTGTGCTTTGGAATTCAAACTCCCTTCGTTATTTGTCAGTTCCAATGAACTCACAGAAGCAAGGTTGTTATATTGCACAAAGGAACAAGCACATGGCTGAGACAATTGAAATCTTTGTCTGAGAATCTCATAGTGAAATGATCAATGTCCGTCAGTGTTTGAAACGTATTAAATTAAGTTTAGTTCCTTAAAAATGCAAAGCAAAGTGAACATCTAATTCATCATTGAAATAGCAGCCTTTTAACTCAGCACAGTCTGTTATTTCTGGAGGTGACGTAGGTGACATGGTTCTCTTAGACAATCTCATGACAAGTGCTTTGTATTACCAACATCATCATAAAGGTGTCTTGTCTTCCCACAGAAAAGGACAAAAAAGACAGAAGATGTGAATTTGCTTGTGAAAATGTTAGAGTGTATCACATTCAGTAAAGAAGAGCATTCCCTCTATCTATCCCAAGAATATTTGAAAAGTTAATAAAATATGATACAAAGTATTTCCATCCTGTTAAAATACAATTCACACCATAGAAGATCCTGGCTCATTGATATAGCTATAGAAAAATTAGCACTAATTTCTTAGGAGCATTTATCTTTGAAATTTGTTGGAGTGTCACAAACTGTGTTGAGTCCTTTTATTTTCTTCTCTCAGTTAGAAGTGAAATGGGAAATCTATTTCAACAGTTTGTGATTTTTTATTAGTAAATATTACAAAAGTTCAAACAAAAAAAACTTGCTAAAAAAGTAAGAGCTCTTTTAATTGTGCTTTGCTCCCCTCCCCCCCACAGTGATACATTTTTTCCATATAGCTGTGATGTTTATGTTCATTCTGACTCACGTTGGAAGGAAAGGAGGTGCTAATATCCACGATCAAATCAGTTCATAAATTTACTTCATTGCCTTGTCACACAATCAACACTTGTTTTTCCACTGAATTTGTTTCTCATTATTTCCTCTCCTCTACCTCACCCATCAATAGTTTTAAAGCAATTGAAAAACACTTGCAAAAAAGCATTTTAAAAGTAAGATGACTTACCTTGTGACAATTCTCCTTCAAAATGGGAGAGTTTTGTCCTTTTTTTGAGCAAGAAACTCTCCTCTGAGGCTCTTCTCTTTCTCCTACTGTCCTACACTGTGGCTTTAACCTCTGCCATCATTATAATTTCCCTAACCAAGGATTATGATGTCACAACATTTTCATGTTATGATGGACTTCTTTGGGTTCTGGATATAATTACTACTTCTCTGGGTGTAGCTATGTAGTTGTCAAAGAAAAAGAGATAATATAAAAATAAGGAAGTAAACTACACTGCCTAGTTCTTGGCCTGTTTTTTCTTTATGTTGATGTTGTTTGAATGCCAAAGTCTCTGGTACCTTAACCATTAACACGTGGATGTATTTAGCTATCTGAAGGAATGAGAAAGTAAACAGGTGATGGAGTTATTTCACTTATCCCTACTGAAACCACTTATTGGTTGAAACACCAGAAGAACCGGTATATCTACTGCATCTCATTCTACTGCCTAATCACCTTATTTCTCTGTTCAGCAGAAATTGAATATTAAAATTAACTACAGTGTAAGACTAACTGATGATGCAGGGCATATAATATCTATTTTTCTGGCCTTCGTGCCAATGAATACACTTGCCTGGATCAATGACTTTTGGGTCTACAAGGTCACTGACAATGGTCTGGAAAGAGAAACTGTGCTCAAAGAAATATTATATTGCAAGCTTTGCCATTGGAAGGAAGCTGGGCAATCTCTGCTACTTCAGATTTTAAAAGATAGATTCAAAAAATAATTTTCTCTCAGCTGGGGGTGAGGTCTCCCAAAAGAGGAATCCTAAAGAAATCAGCTTCTCAGTCTGCTAGGCAAAATATCAGAGCTAAGTGATCAAGACTGAAATCAAAGCTTCACTTAGGTCAGGAGAGTTTAACCAAGAGCAACACTTCCTCACTGAATGCCACAGACATTTATTTTCCCTGCTGGAGTTCTCCACATCTTCCCCAGAAGCCTCAGATGAGATGACACTTAGTTCAAGCAGCTGTGCAAACTGCCATGCTAACAGTGCTTAATCCTTACTGACATGCCCTGGCAATGAACATATATCTGAGGGCAGCCCTGTTTTAGATAATCTCATGCTCTGTCCTTCCCTCTCTGCCCATGCTGAGAGCAGCACAGCTAAACATAATCTCTCTCTCTCACTCCAACAAGGAAAAACATCTCAGTGCACTTTGCCCTGCAATAAACAGAGTCCTGCCTTGACACTCACCTGTGGATTGTGTCAGAGTGTAGTCAGAGAGTGGAAGTGCCCTGTGTGGCACAGAGAGCTGATGAAATCATCACCAGCAACCTGGAAATGAAGGTCAGGCATTCAGTCTTCCCAGAGCTCCATGAAACTATCTCAGTTTACTTGAGGTGATTTGAGTCATGGGGTGTCAGAATGAGAGCACCAAACCCTGCAGCAAATGGTCAAGCCCAGAGCCATGACAACAGCTCTGTGGGTGCCCAGATACCTTTATGATATTAATGCTGGGCTATCGTTGCTTAATGCAGCCAACTTCCATACAGGGAACTTGTTTTTGCCTGGAAAAATTGCATTTGAAATATGATGCAAGAAGCAAGCTTCACCAAACCTCTGCCTGTTGCCTGTGTAGTGGTTTTATTGCTATAGCACACAAGCCAGTAGGAATTTCTTGGTCTGTCAGCTTGAAATAAAACTTACGGAGTCTAAATCTTTACTGAACTATTTGAATGTCATGGCCCATGCCTTGTTTTTGTTGGGTGTTTTCAGATTGATGACTTAAAATACAGAGGGTGGGTGTGGTTAGATACTCTACTCCCACTCAGTCATTCCTAAAATGTATGTTGATGTTCAGTTTCTCCAAGGTCCCCCTGGATTTGTGTCACTGCAGAAATGCTCTGCCAGCTCCAAAAGCTGAGAATAGGCATCCTGCTCCCAGCTGCACATCCCCTGAGACGTATAGCAACCACTTGGGGGAAGGAACACACTCTCTGACTAACTTCCTTCAAAAATGATTACAGAGCTTTGCTTCAAGCTTTTGATGCCTTGGACTGTATGTCATACTAAAACAAATCCTTCCCCAGGCTCCATTCTACCAGTTCTAAGGAAGAATGTTGCTGGATGCATTGCACTATATAAAATAATTTGCTTTCTTAGTAAAAATTCCTGCAATAAAATAATGAGCATCAGATGTCTATTTCCTGCTAGTGTGCGGACACTGTGTAAAAAGAATGCTTCAATTCTCAGCCCAGAGCAGCCTTTCCTACTCTTCATGCCACAGCCTCATAGAATCCACAATTCAACCCCATATCATGAAGCATTCAGTCTTTAGCTTAGACTTAAATAGAAGTCCATATCTTGTAATGAAATTTCTGTAACAAATGTACTGATGTAGATGTTCAGTCCATCTCCATCCCCTTCTGGAGAAAACATTACTAGCAAAATTCTCCTTCAGTTGCTCCTTTTCTGACTTCACTCTCTTCAAAAAAGGCCTGTAGGGAGGAGATGATATAATCTCTGGCTTCTCTAACTTACTTTTCCCCATATTCCTTTTCATCTTGACATTTTTTCTGGTGGAAATTCAATTAAGTAATAATCATAGAGTCATAGAATCATTTGGTTGGAAAAGACCTTTCAGATCATTGAGGGCAACCATAAACTTGACACTGCCAAGCACATCACTAAACCATATCCCTTAGCATCCCATAGGATCATGGGACCATAGAATGTCTCGGGTTGGAAGAGACCTCAAAGATCACTTAGTTTCCATCCCCCTGCCATGAGCAGAGACACCTTTCGCTAGACCAGGTTTCTCAAAGCACCATCCAACCTTACCTTGAATACTTGAAGGGTTAGGGCATCCACAACTTTTCTGGGCAATTGTTTTTTAAATGCCACCAGTGGTGGTGACTCTACCACTTCCATGGGCAGCATGTTCCAATGCTTGCCAACCCTTTTCATAATTTTTTCCTAATACCCAATTTAGGCCTCCCCTGATGTAACTTGGGACAATTTCTTCTCATTCTATCTTGTTATTTGGGAGAAGAGATTGATCCCTCCTTTGAGGTAGTTGTAAATATCAGTAAGGTCCCTCCTGAGCCTCCTTTTCTCCAGGCTAAACACTCCCAGCTCCCTCAGCTGCTCCTCATCAGACTTGTACTCCAGACCCTTCCCCAGCTCTGTTACCCTTCTCTGGACACATTCCAGCACTCAATGTCTTTCTTGTCATGAGGGGCCCAAAACTGAGCACTGTTTTTGACATGAGGCCTCACCAGTGCTGAGTACAGGGGCACAATCATTGCCTTGGTCCTGCTGGACACACTGTTGCTGACACAGTCCAGGATGTCATTGACTTTCTTGGCCACCTGGGCACTACTGGTTCATGTTCAGCCAATGTTGATCCTCACCCCCAGGTCCTTTCAGCCACTCTTATCGCAGGCTGTGGTGCTGCCAGGGGCCGTTGTGACCCCAGAGCAGGACCAGCCAACTGGTCTTGTTGAACCTCACCTAATGGCTTCAGCCCATTGTTCCAGACTGTCCAGATCCCTCTTTAGAGCCTGATTTCTGACCCTACAGCAAATCAGTACTTCCCCAAAGGGTGCAACATCCTTTCTGCACACCCTGGTCTCCCATGATTTTAACCTGCAGGGTGTAGTTTTCAATGGGAAAAGAAAACATTAAGCCACTGATTTTGTCTGCAGTTTTCCCTGTATTTTACATAACTATATTTCCTAGCTGTGTTTGTTCACTGCATAAAAGCTAACAGGAGTAAATGCCATGCAAATTTTGACAATTTCAGTGCTCTGTGATACAACACACAAAGAAAAACCTAGAACTGAATCACTTCTAAGGTATGCAAGAGGAAATCTACCATTCACCCATCCATTTAGGCATGAGACAAATTGAAATTGGTATCAAATGAGGTATGAGAGAAAAGCTAACATCAGATTGCAAGTCCAATGTGTGTTAAGTGAAGTAAGGTGAGGCTTTGAGAGAACTTAGATGCTGTGGTTAATTTCTTTCTCCTTTAAGAGTCACTCAAGGACTCACTGATCTTCACAAAACAAGATCATTTTTTAAAAGTCAAGTTGTTGAAATTATCCCTGACCAGACCATATAACAACACATTCGTGTCTGTATTTTTTATCAATACAGTTCCATTGGATTTATTTTCATTATATGATACTAGTCTTATGGACACACAAATGAAATATCTGGTTCTTACTTACAGGTCTCTGCCTATTTCATGGGTTTTGATGAAGCTTGTAATTTTTTCCAGTTTTATAAACTTATTTTCTTCATCTTCAAAAATATCCAGGCCAATATTTGAGGTTTTACGCAATATCAATTCTGATAAAATTTGAGGACAAAACCAGTGCAGAAAAACAGCACTTTTTTCCTGTGTAATATAAATCTGAGAAATTAGTTTGTTACTTTGTGCTGATGTACATATGAATTAAATACTATATATCTTTATATTTATCTCAATATAATATCACAGATAAAACAAAACATGGCAATTAAAATAGAGCTCTTGTTAATAGATTTCATTTGCTGTTTGTTTGTTTTCTTCTGATAGTAAATAACTTTACAACCAAAAGTTGTTTTAAAAATTGCTGTTCTGTATATCTCTTCCAAAGTTGCAAATTGCTATTGCCCATCATGGTGCTAGTAAGTATTTCTTTGTTTCCTTGGACTCTCTCTTTGTGTGTTATTTCTTCAATAAAGATTGCATGATTTTTGAAAAGAAATCATCATTTTGCTCTAAATTCATGCAGTGTCCCTCATATGATCCTAAATAAAGTATAATCTTCAGTCCCTTTAAATAGTGATCTCTCCCACTATAGAGACAAAAACCTCTATATATTTCTTGTTTCAGTGTTGATATTATGAAAACTCACGGAATTACATTATTATACTCTAAAATTTATGCTGTAAATATAATGCAATAGTTACAAGCAGAGATAGTTGTCTATGTAGGGGATATTTTTGATCTCAGAAAGAATGCAAAGGTCAGCGTACAAGTCCCACTGCAAGTGAAAATGTGCTGCTAATGCCATGTGGGACATCCATGGGATTGCAGGAGGACAGGATGTGCAAAGTGGATAAACACAGATGTTTTACACTGAAAAATATTTCTGTAATGATAAGCTACAATTTAGCCTAGGGTTTCAGTGAGATCTGATGAGTCACACTAAGCTGTTTTGTAAGACATCCAACTGCTGCTGCAAACCACAAGCTGGCATTCTGTCCTGCAGAAAATGCACAATTGCTGGGTCCAGCCATGATATACCACGTGATTTTCCTATTCTTGAGGCCATTCCTTGGAAAATCAGAGACATTTTAAATGCATGGCTCACTGGATTTAAAGTATTCTCCTTTAATATGCTAAGTTTCTCCAGAAATTAGTTACTACCTTTTAGTGTAGCAGTAAATTATATAATAAATGAGGGGTTTACTGTCTTTTTACTGACAGTGTCTGAGAGCAAGCAAGGTTAAAGAACAATGCTAAAAATATCATCACATGGCATATCAGATACAGTTATACTTAATCTCAGGACAAGATTTGTACTGTAATTAGAATGAATTGTTTTTCTTGACGTTAGATACTCCCTTTGTAAAATGAGGATAAAAATACTGATCTTTCTGATGATGAAGGAAAGTAAGCTCTGCTGTTGAAAATTTAGGCATCATCTTCCTCCTCACTAGTGGAAAAAAAATCTTTATACATGTTAAAGTATTCTCCCTACATATTAGTCTCTGCTTCAGCATTTAATAAAATAGCCCTTGGACTCCAGACAAAAATGTGTTTTGTAGCATACAATAATGTCTGGTTTTGTGCAGAAAAACAACAACAACAAAAAAAGATCATTACTCTGCTCATGAGTAACCATAAATTTAGATTGATTAAGTTTTTCGTTCATCCACAGAAAAACTTGGAGGAAAGGATTAAGCTTATTTCTAGAAACAAATGTGTGTTTTACTATTCAAAGATTTCAAAACTCTTTCACCATACCAAGAAAATATGTACTGCATCACGTTTTATAAGTGGCTTTTGTTCTGAGCAAGTTTTTTCTGATTTTTATAGAACTTTTCTGTAATGGCTTGAACTATTTTAATAATTTTATTATTTTGCTTCATTTTGCCTTTTTACACTATTCTGGTGGAACGATTTCTCCATCCCAGTGGTACTTAGCTAAGTGTTTTAAAGAGTTTCTTGAATTCAAATATAAAATGTAAATGAGACCCTTAACTAAATCACAGATGCAAATAACATCCAGATGGATCAGTACATGTATTTCATAAACAGTCCCTATCTTTGTAATGCGTTAAATTAAAATCCTGGATCCAACATTCAGTAAGTGGAACTTTCAATCTTCTGAAATCCTTATTTGGATCTGATCTGCATGGCTGATGTCCATCTCTAGTCAAAAATTTTTTTTGCCCAGAGGAAAATGATTTCCACTGTAATCACAAATAGTTACACATGTTTCCATGGGTGCCTGTCAAGCCAAGAGTTTACTCAGGCCACGGAGCAACCTTGTCAGAGGGAAAAATATACAGATCTCATGCTGAAATTGTTTACTGAATAAAATATTTCAAGGCCTGCCATGTCTGGACTGCATATGGAATGAGCATCTGTATGTTTATGTGCACATGTTTATGTTTGTATATGGTTTCCATTTCTAATATGTATTAAAAAAAACAAAAAGAAGGAAAAGAACTGCAAGTTATATATTTGACATCATCAACAGCAAGGATAAATGACCACTCCAGACTAAAATTCAAATTGCTGTCAATACTGTAAGAAAGACATTTTACACAAATATACATTAGTTTTATGTATCTATGTACATGCATATGTGTTATAGAAATAGAATCTTTAGAAATATATTACAGCATTTGTAGAACTCTATAATTTGATAGGACAGAGATTTCTTATTCAAATGCACTGTTATAGTACCAAAGTCAGCAGTGGAGAGAGCCAAAGTGGGAGACCCAGCAACAAAACCAATGGGAGGTGAACAGGAGTTATACTGACAGTGGAGACAAACATATCTTGGTAGCAGCAGAGAGCAAAGCAAGGGGCAACCAACAGAAATTACAGCTTGGGAGGCTCAGCTTGAACTTTAAGAGAAAAAAAAAACGTTGTTAAACAGGAGGTTAGTGCTGGCAATAATCCCACTTTGAGCAGGAAGCTGGACTAGATCAGCATTTCTGTGGTTCCATGATATTATTAAAAAATGTCTGCCAGGTATCCCACCTTGAAACAAACAACACACTGATGCAATAACTCATGTGGTTTAAGAAGGCTCAGCCATCAATATTAATTAATTATTAGAAATAGAGGTAACTGTTGCTTTTCAGGTAACTAACTTATGCTCATCTGTGAAAATATTAATGGGATTTCTCCAATAAAAAATTAAGAGAATTAACCCATAGCAATTCACATTGCAAGACTTCCCCCTGGGAATCTCTAAAATTTAGTTTCTCTTTAAAGAATATTGTAATACGAAGAAGAGTAGGGCAGCTGTTAGGAACTATTGTCTGTATCAGCACCTTGGATTCCATTAGTTAGCTCTCCCATTGCTCAGTTTCTTTGATCAGAAAAGATTTTCCATCTTAAACGTGCCAAAAATGTACCTGCATGTAATAACGATCATTTAACCCAGAGGGCTATCATATTAATATGATTAAAATAAAAATAAATAGAATTTATTTTAGTATTCAAGTACAATGTCAGAAATTATTTTAATTTTTTGTTCACTGTGGTCTGTACCAAAACAATTTATGAAATATGTGTTTGATTAAAAATTTTAATTTATTCATTTGAAAACACTTGCAAGCATTCCTTATGGTCTATTCATTGTCTTATGTAATTCTCTGCACTATTGCATCCTTTATTTCAAAGGAAGAATGACCTGGTACTTGTGAGATGCAGATCCAGGCTCAGACATTTTGAGACACTCCCAAAAGTTTCCTCTTTTACTTGGCTTCTGCCAGAAGATTTCTAAATGCAAATGAGGGTGCTTTAAAGCATGTCCTGATTGCTTAATGATGAATAACCGCAGATGACTTGACTTCTTCTTGCTTAGGTACTAATTATAGATGTCTAGGTGAAATACACCCAGCGTTTTGGGTTAGCAGGGGAGGAGCTTGGCTACTATTCTGACAGGTGCTGGAATAAGACTTGAAGACTGACAAACAGGAGTAATTTAGGGAATTAATGGCTGAAAAAATTGACTGTAGCTATTACTTGCTTTGGTTTTTCGCTTGTAAAATAGAGAAAACAGTATTTCTTAGGAAAGAGCTCTTTGAAGTATTATGAAGATGTGCTGTTTTTGCAGACCACTGTGATTTTCTTTTCCGGAAGGTGTTGTATATGGTGAGAAGAAGTTATTACTTTTTGTCTGCTATTGAAGGCAGATGCATAGTGAATCATGAATCCCATACTTTAATCTTTCAACCCAAATGCAGTAATATTTTTTTATTTGCCTTTAGCTTAAAAAGCAAAATTACTGATTTCTAAATGAAGTATATGAGCCTGTGCCTAAATCCGGCAACCACTACCTAACTGAAAGGCTGGTTCACAGGACCCCAATAGATACATGTTTCTTTCCTAGTCACCCTGCATGAGTATTCTTAAAAAGTCAGTGCACATTTTTAAAATGTCACTGCACTTTTACACGTCAATGAACCTCGTAGGTTTGTGCTTCTGCCATACTGATCCTGAAGAAAGCCTGAACTCAGTTTTGTGATATATTGGTTTTGTGATGATGATAAATTACAAGTCTATTTTAATTTACTTCACTGTTTGTTAAATTTTAGCACCTCATGCTCATAGCGTCGTGAAAACAAAGCAAAGAAAAAGTACCATTCCTAGTCAACAAAAGTGAAGAATTATCAATCTTCCAACTACCATTTTCCCAAATTTACCAAGAAATATCTCTGCATATAAAGAAAAAACTCAAATTTGTGCTCCTTCTATTTCTGTTATGAAAACTCCAAAGAATTCCCACCCAAAGCAAAAAACCAAAAAAATCCCCTGTTTTCTTCTTATTTTTTTAGTACTGATTTCTTGGTAACTTACATTGTGGAAGCACTTACACTCTCAAGAAATAGCACTAGATATTTTTTACTGCCAGCTCTACTTTGGGAAGCAATTGGCTGTTTCCCACTTGAACCTGCTAGAGAATTACTTGAAAGGATTTTTAGGAATAAACATTTCAGCAACTGAAGAGAAAATTAACCATATACAGTGAGATATTTTATATTACTTGAATTTAAAGAGGAAAGTGGAATTACACAATAGTTATGTACTCTTGCCAGAAAGGAAAAGGTAAAAAACTGCAGAATATACATGGAAATATCTTTCTTGCTTCATATAAATAGAAACACAAAAGGAAACAAAATGTCTCCATCACTTCCCTAATTTCTGAAATTCAGATACCTTCCATGTGTTAATACAGGAGCTGCCTGTGCTGTCAGCCAATCATTTCTCTGGGCTGGATCTGCCATGCTGAGCAGCAGGCAGCATCACATCTCTCTGAAACTGTCTTATGACCCCTGTCTATGCAGAAATTCCTAAGAAACTCTTGATCAGATAAGAAGAATGTTTTCAAGCAATAATCATGCAAAGGTTTCCCAGATGGATGATTTTGTGCCATGAATAGAACACTGTGGGGCATTGTTTTTCACAAAACTTTTATCCTTTTTTTTTTTTTTTTCACACAGTTGTCTTTTATTTCCTTGCAATGTTGGTGGTAGGAATTGCTGTAGACCTCACAGGCAACAACCAGCCAACCAGGAGTTTCATAAAACACTGTGTACAGGCTTAAGCTTGCCCACATACACTGCTAGGCATGGAGCTGAGCTCAGAGCAGCTGTGTTACCTACAGCCAAGCTATTTTTCACCAGTAATTCAAATCAGAACATAATCTGATGTGGGATATACCAACACAGCAATAACTCATCATCTTTGAGCTACTTGAGGAGCTGGAAAGAATACAGGTGTTGTTGATAAAGTATTCTTCTCAGCTAATATAAACAATTTCTCACCTGCCTACCAGTTAACTTATCCAGAAATAAATGTTAAAGGGCCTCCTCTACTCTCTGTATCTTAACTTCTTCGAATATCATGAAATAGCACAAACTCTTATAAGCGTGTCCACCACCTGAGCTCCTGGACACAGTCTGAGTTGCCTTGAAGACAGTAAAATTTTAGGAATAGTATCAATAAAGAATTTAACCAAAAAGGAAGGGAAAGGAAGAATTACACTCTTTTTTGGTCTCTTCCCTTTTTCCTTGCCCAGAAAAAACTCCAGAGTGAAAAGAGTGAAAAGAGAATCAGACTTGTGTTTCGTGCATGATTTCCAGCAGCCTCAGCAATACAAATTGGAAAGCACCCATCTGGCCAATGCATGAAGACCACCATCCTGTGGTCACCACTCAATGACATATTTCCATTTTTTGCTGCCTTTTTGGATTATTTCAATGGTGCAGCTCTAGGCAGCTGTAATCAGTGCCTAAGGAGTTACAGCTGTTCATCATGGATGTGTCAAGAAGGAGAGGGTTTGGAGTTTGTTTCCAGGGGTCCTACTGTGTAGAAGGCTGGCAAAGGCTGTGGAAAAGAGAAGGTACTGAAAAGAGTTTCTGTAAAGCTGTTTTCCATAGCTGTGGCTTTGGTCACATGTGGTGAATAGTTTTGGTGCTTTTTGGTTGGGCAGCCTGGGAATTTTCACGGCAGTTATCAGGCAGTCAGCATTTCAGAGTTGGTGACTAAATTATTGAGGGGTTTGTTTTTCAGCCATTTCCTGATATATCTTATAAGATCAGGCATGGATGAATGTTTGCAATCAAATAACTCATTCTTTACATTTGCAGTTTCAGGTTGCCAGCCTGTGAGACTGGGTCAGACTTTCAATCAAACTCATAATTTTGGGGAAAGCACTATTCAAAGACGTGGGTAAGTACAATAAGCTGCTGAAATGGGACTTCCCAATTTATTTAGTGTAAGAAAGACAGAGAAAGTTCTTTTCTTATCCCAAATAAGCCAATGACTTTGTTTTAATTATATCATGGTGAAGAAGGCCCAGTGTTTTTTGCTGCTGACCTTTAAAATCTCAAAAGCAACATTATTTGCAACTCTAAGCAGTTACCATGGTGCAGTGGACTTATTTTTAGCCAATAGCTGGATGATTAAGCTTGGCAGAGAATGATGTAGATATATGGTGACAGAAAACTTCTCACATGGGATTTGTCCAGAAATCTACTGGCCATCTTTTTTTGGGGAAATGCAAAATGCCTTTATTTGATTAAAGTCTCACTCTAGTCTTCTGTGATTGCCTGAGTGACCAACTTGAAAACAAATTTAAAGAAAAGAAAATTGCTACATTGCAAGGAATTTTCATTTCTAGAGATAAGTGTAGAAGATATATATTGACAATTTTAATACAAATCAAATGCTTCACAGATTATGGAATCTTTTTTCCATATGGCACCCACACAGTGCAGTTTTATGGGTCTAGCTCTCCAGCTGCATCAGTTTATAGGAGGTGTATATGCCTACGACTGTCTGTTGGTGCTGAACATATTTCATCTCTCACCTCCCACCACTGTGGCAAAGGTAAACAAAGCAGGATTTAAAAGATAGAAGGGGATGAATGAATCCAGCAGTCTTTGTGTCAACTAAAGCCAGAAGATAGAAAGGAAGTGATATGTAGCAACAGGAACCTCATGGAAATTCCTGACAGTTATGCCATTCTCCCACAGATTTTACAAATGTTTTGGATAATCCTTAGTGCCATAATGACAGGGACTGTACATATGAATGCAGATGATGTCTAACAAATGTCTTTCCTCTCTCTTCCTCTATGTGTGTATATATGCACATTCATACATATAAAATTACAGTCATCTCTTAAATAGAACTTTTATTGCAAGACATATCCTAAGGAGCTTCATGAACCATAAAATGTGACAACAAAGCAAATAGGTACCATGTGCTCTATGCAGTCATGGGAGAGACATTTACAGGCACTCAGGGATCAGAGTGATATACCTGCATGGATTCAGCTTATACCAAGCATGAAGAAGCTCTAGAATTGTTAGAATAGTTATGTGCATTTTCAATGCCTATTTCATATATAAATTCCACATATGCCAAGACCCCAATGTGATTTAGGTGCAGTTTTCTTTAATGGTTACATGACTGAAGGGTGGAAAGCTAGACGTTTCTAGGCTTTTGGAAGTGGAAATTGGGGGAAATGTTAATGAAGAAGATTCATGGAGACTGATGTTAGACAGAAAGGCAATTAAGGCTGGCCTCAAGCTATGTTCAGCACCAAGAGACAGGCAATGTAGGCATATAAACCTCCTATAAATTGATGCAGCTGGAGAACTAGACCCATAAATTTGAAATCTGGCTGGCACTGTGTTGGTTTCCTGTAAAATGCTGCTACCTGTTCAAGTATGGGTATAACATACTCCTTGAACCACCTGTGTGTGTCCTCCAAAACTCTTGCCATGAGAAACAGAGTGTGTACCAAACATTCACATAGGCACGTTAAAATAAGATTAATAAAATAAATAAAGAAGAAAATGGATCAGAAAATCTCTCTCCTTCCCCAAAGTAAAAACTGATTACAGAAGGGAAAGCAAAGCACAGTGAAATTTTAGGTTACCTTTAAAAATATTCTCTCCTAACAGTTCCCTGTCACAATCAGTTTATATTCAGTTCATTGTAACCAGATGAATCAAATGGAATATTATAGAAGATGTAACTTCTGAATATGTTTAATAATGTACAGTAAATGCTGACTTTAGTAAAACTTAGTAAACTTAAGAATGAGAGCAAACAACAGATTCAGAATCAACATCCAACTTCTCTGCAACCTAAAGAAGAAAAATTCAAGGTGTTCTTGCATTTTCTATTATCAATAAAATTGTTTCTCACCAAGATGCTTATTCTGAAAAAAAATCTACTTTTTAATAAAAATATTTAGATCTTTTTACAAAACTCATTGCAAACTTAAATTTTCATTATATTTTTTCAGTTAAACCAGGGATGTTTGTAAAATCAGATGTATTTTTAAAATTTGTTCCTTGTTTGAAGGGACTGGGGGGGATTTCTTATATCTGCTTCTATATCTCAACTTCTTTTCTTTTTTTTTGAAAGGTCTTTGCAATTTATTACTAATGTAGAAATGGAAACATGATTTTCTTGCACATTTTTTGGCCAAAACTGCTGAAAGTATTCTTGAAGATTTAGAGGAGAAAGAAGAGAAGATCAGGAAAATCAATGAATGTTGAAAGAGGTTACAAAATGAGAAAATGAAAATTTTAACCTCCTGCAGGAAGAAAGTCAATTATGGTAGTGCATTGTTGATTTGGGTTACAATTTCTTTACACAAGTGAAATCAAAATAGGTGAAGTACAAAACGTGCACCCGATTTCTGGAAGAAGTTTTCAAAATCATTAACTGCGCACAAGCAAGCTGCCAACAACAAATGAGCCCAAGACCATAAATACAATTTTTGCGTTGAATTATTTGACTAGTTAGATTCAATAAATCTTTAAATCAGACCTTCCTTATGAGGCATCTTTTATTGTGTGCTTTCACATCCATGTAGCTTTATTGATTGTATCTTCTTCACTGCCATATGTTAAATTGCAAGCAATAAAATTGAAACATTAAATCACATTCCTTTCCTTTCATGTGTCACTTACCTATTGGGAACATATGTTACACTGGCACAATAAAACTTGCCCTGAAGGCGTAGTCTCTGTATGCAAGGCTGTGAAAATGGAGGCGTATAAAAATGCCCCAGTGTCCTACCTGAAGATTAAGCTTCAATAAAATAAAATTATAAATATTTCAAACATAAAATATGACTTGTAATGATGTAGTAACAAATTCTCTAGAGTCCATGGCTGTAAAAGGAAAGCAGAGGATATCTGCAGCATGTGTCTTCTAGCAGATTTTGCCACCCCACCTATGATGCAGGTCACAATATTTCCTTGAAAGGGTTTAACTAAGACACTCTTCCCACTCAGCTGAATTTTTTACCAGATTAACCTAGCTAATATTTCCTCTTTATATTATGCCTTTTTTTTTTTTTTTTGCCATTCATCTGAGACAACTGAGACCTACACAAAGAAAATTAATAATAATTTCAT
Organism: Illadopsis cleaveri; assembly: GCA_013399915.1. NCBI lineage: Eukaryota > Metazoa > Chordata > Aves > Passeriformes > Timaliidae > Illadopsis > Illadopsis cleaveri. The sequence goes on from VXBB01015696.1 coordinate 535,764, forward strand.
TATGTTTTAAAATAATATCTGATACCTAAGTAATGGATATTAGTGTATAAAATATTTACTTATGCCTCCCTTAGAACTAGGCTGATTGGTTCTTTCTTAGACGCAGGCTGTTGAACTGTATAACACTTCTCATAAAATAATGCCTTAAGGCTTCTACCTTTATAAAGAACAACAGTAGATAATTAGATGAAAATCCAGTTTTTAGTCAGCTTTGTTCCTTGCTCATAAGCACCAGATGATCCTCATACGAATGTCCCAATTATAACTTTGATTATAGTACTTTGATTATAAACTTATATTATTCAAACTATGTACAAACTTACTAAAAAGAAGTGAAAAGTGCAGAATGTGGGATTTTAGCAGCATGCATATCTCAGAAAGTTTTGCTTATCTTATTTCTTTCCTCCTGTCTGGCCTTGGCAGAGATTGTGCAGTAGTGAGCAGAAGCTTGGTACGGCAGTTTCAAGAAAGTGAAGAAAATATTTTTTATAGCTGAATGTTAAGTTAGCCCAAACTAGAGAGCATGTAATTGTCAAAACCGCACTGGAACTAACTCACCTATTCTTCCTAAAAGTGCCATGGGGTTTTCATTTCACAATTAGTCCATGGGACATTAGAGCTTATTGTTTGTTTCATTGCAAAAGACTGTGAAATATTGAGATTGAAAGTAACTTTAATTTCATTTCCAAAAGAAAGAACAAAGTTTGACTGATATTTTCTAGAGCAGAGTCCAACAGAACAGCTGGAGTTTCAATGAGAAGGACTTCTACCTCCATTATAAAAATGAATTTTCTGTGTTGTTTGGGAGAGATGCTTGGTTCCTTCATCTGCTCTGTGATCATAATGAAATACTTTGACTATACATATCTATCTCATCCAATTCTTTCTCTTCTGACTACAGTCCTTGCAAGTGAGTTTTTCAGTAAAAAATCAAAACAATGTCTGACTTAATGAGCATTATAAAGAAAAGCTGTCAGTTTGTACCATCCTTATTATTTCATCATGAAAAGTCTGCTTTTGAGGCATTATCCATTGCTTTTTATTCTCAAGCCCAGGAGGGAGCAAATCAATTGCAAATGCAAAATTTGTCAAAGGCCTTGGGCCCAACCCTTGCAGAAGAAGTACAGCCCATGCTAAATGGCTGTGCTCCACAAAAATTACAATGGGGTAGTGGGAAGGAGTCTTCAATCCTGGCCAGAAAAACTGCTTATGCAGCTGGGTCACAGATGCTAATTTAGAGGAAGGGGTACAGAAGTGACTGCAGGCATTTTCTTTCAAAAGATTTGATCTGCTATATCTGGGCAGCATTTCAATGTTATTTATGTTATTCATGAACTAAAAATATCAATACAAAACAGGGAGGATGTAACAACCTTATTTCAGTCCTTTTGTAGCTATTGCTGCCCTCTTTGTCAAACAACTTTCAACTCTCACATGAATGCATCAGTCCCACGGGTGTGTATCTTAGGGTAGCATACACTTCAAATTTTAGTCATTTGAGGTTTGATATTTGAGGTGGTTACCCTTCCTCTACAACAAAGCAATATTTTTCAGAGACATAGATTTCTATTTTAGATAAAGGTAAACCTATGTTTAGATAGGCTGAGGTTTTTGGATTAATATGAAAGGAATTTAAGTGATTTGAGCAGAAATTAGCTTTTTTCATACTCTTAAAATCCCATTCCTAATTTTCATTTATTCTTCTTCTAGAGCTGGATTCTACAGACCTCTGCCACTCCTAGCGCAGCCCCTTCCTGGACAACTAATACCACTGTTTTCAAAGAGTTAACTGGGCTGTCCTTACTTCTCAGTGAATAAGCTTGGTCAAATCTGGCTTTCTTCCCAAGCATGTTGAATGAGGTTGGCTGAGAACCCTTGATTTACTGTGAACAAATAGTTAAAGCAAAATTCAAACCAGATAAATAGATCATTTATGTAATAGTCACTCATTACTACCACCCCCTGCTACTATGACATAATGAATACAAAATATCATTATGAAATTAGAATTGTGACGATTAACTGCACTGAAAATTCTGTACATGGTTACATGTGGCTCAGTTTTGTGAGTGCAGTTCCACAGGGTGCCTTCTTGTAGAACCATCCAAAAACTTTAAAAAAATCCCAAACCCCGTTATGTATGTGAAACTGTCTTTGTATTGTTTAGAGTGAAAATATAACACAGCAAAAGACAATTTTTCTAATACAATGATAGTCTCATCTGTAGCTTTGTGTATTTAAAAAATAGGTGGGCAGATAAGGCAGGTCTTTAAAAAAAGCAGAGTAAGATGCTCTGCTCTTAAGTTTCTGTAGAAAAAATACAACCAAGGGAACTCACCAAAGTTAGGCTGAATCTCTCACAAACATTCATACACATAAATAAACACATATATACAAGCTTGTACAGCCTAAAGTTCATTCTGACACAAAAACTCTGTCAGAGCTTTTACAATAAGAGCCTCTGACATTTTGAAAGTACTTGGAGTCTTTGAGGTAGTTCTGCATAGACAGTGTGGAAGACTTTTAACCTGGAGAAAGCCAGATTTAATTAGAATATATGTTAGGACAACTGTAAATACAGCTCATCACAACTCAGTCAGCACAGAAAAAAAGGGTTTATATACAGCTCTGCACTGTGCCTCTGCAGGGATGCTCTCAGCTTCTGGCCAGCTCAGTAGCTTTGTCTTGCAGCAAAATTGGCACAGCTCTTTCTGGCCCTGGGGAAGTTTTCTTTCCTCATTTCTGATCCCTGGTTGTCTCTGCCTGTTGCTCCTCTCAGCAAGCTCTCCCACTCGGTTGTGTGGGGACCTTTCTATGATTTTGGACTCTTTGCTGGCCAGCTTACAGTCTCTGAAAGCTTGTACCCTCTGCATCAACTAAATAATTTACAAGGAAGGAAAAATTTTTCTAGCCAGGGAGCTTCACCTGACCCAGCGATTTTCCTTACAACAACGACAATGTAACACATGAACAGATACAAACAAATAGTAGTACTATTAACATATGTATGTAGTAGTTCTATTTTATATATATATTTGTGTGTGTCTGTGTGCATTCCTTAGCAACAATATTATTTACTGATCCTAGACATGAAAGAAAAGATACATGGAGAGTTTGCAGTATCCTTGCAGTGCAAGAATGGAAGTGCTAAAAGATCAACTGACTGAATCACACCTATGGCAAAGACTGATTCACTTATGCAGGATATTTTTACACAAAGTTTGGCTAAATAGCCTAAGCAGGCAATATTGTCGTTCTGATAATTATCGAAAGTGTATCACAGGAAGAAAGATTCCTCAAAGAACCCAATAGATAAACCCACAAGCATTAAATTGAGAATATCTCTGAATTACTTTTATTCTTTAGGGAGCTTGCATCAACCCAAGATGAGCCTTAATTCAGTCTGGAAAAAACCAGCATAGGTTTCAACCTCTCTTCCTTGCAAGAAGACATGAGTCTTGGTTGCTGTATTTAATTTTGTTTTGATTTAAACAGGAGGAATAATAGTGGTCATACATATTCTATTGCTTCCAGGGGATTTAATAATGTTTTTTTTACTAAGTTTAAGATATGTCAATACTTCTGAATGTAGACTGCACAACAAGATTGCATCTTAAGCCACCAGCAGCTTGATGCAGAGGAGCTCACATAGAGGGAAGTTTTCTATTCAAACAAGGAGAGTCATATTTAATGACAGAGTTTCTAAAATGTGTTTTCTAATTATTCCAAGCAAGTCACCAAAACCCAATTAGGTGAATGTAAATATGATTCCTTGAAACAAAACCACATCATTGCATTGTAGAGATCCAGTCAACATATATTTTAATGAGAAAAAAGTACAATACCTAAAATAACTTTCAAAATATTTTCTTCATAATCCTTGCCACCAATCCACTCTTGAATAGAGGAAATTTCTAGAAAATCTCCATATCCTAGCAATATTTGTTGCTGTTGAGCTCACCACTCCTGCTACAAATTTATCTCCTCCTTTGTAATTTTGTTAAAAATACAGAGCAATTCGAAAAAAATAATATTAAAAAAAACCCAAAACAAATGCCCAAAGAATCACCCTCTTCCAATACAAAACTGCATGAAAATCTTTAGACAATAATTTAACATAGATACTATATGACAACCATTTTTATATTGATGAAGATAAAAATTTCTGACCTTAACGTAATTGTTATTTATATTATTTTTGTTGATTAGAAAATTAACTGCATGAATTTTCTTGACACTTTCAACTTTTCTAAAAAGCAGTAAACCTTTCTCATTTAGTTATGGCATTGGTGAGACTAATTCATATTTTGTTGCTCAGTTCACAGCTCAAAGAATATTTTTTTGAACATTGCATCTATCTATTCAATTCACAGTCTCACAAAACAAAAGGAACAAACCATCGAGATAGTTAAAGTGTTAAAAGTAAAAGGAGCAACAAAAGTATTTTAAACATTGGTAAACCTGTTCCCAGAATGGTATAATGGAAGTGGATTGAGAAACACTGGGAAGAAAACCATACCTCCTCTATGGAGTTTTATTTTCCAAAAAACCTCCACATATTATGCAAAACTTCTCTCTAACACTCTTTTCCATCTCAAAGGTGCTTACGTTTTCTCAAGAGGAAAAAAATCCACAAAACAAATCCTGAAAGAAATCATCCCACTTCATATCTTTGGTTCACACTTACCATGTAGGTCATGTTTTTTTGTAGTAAGGCCGAGGTGTGAAATTTGCCTTTTGTCCTGTTTCGCCCAGTCAGCAAAGCAAACCATTCTAGGCAATGCTCCAGGAGACTAACCTCCACAAAAAGTAAATCTGGTTAATATTAGTAGCCTACATTGCACTGCCCACCCTTGAAGGATTGTGATGAAACCACTTTTCCCATCTGACATTCCAACGTGCCATCTCAGAAATTTACTAGCTAAATCTTCTTTAGAAAGATATTTTCCAAGTATCCCACATTCACAGTGTTTTCCTGCAGGCTGAATTTATTTTTAATGTCTCTGCATATTTGCTTGTCCAAGAAAAGGATGCCAAATGCCATTCCTATCAATTACTAAATACACGTATATGATCCATTTGGAAAGTATTGCAAAAATTTGAAACTGTAAATATCTTTGCAAGCTGCAGAAAAATCAGACCGATATGCTTAAAAGTGCTATGAGTACATGAGTGCCAGATGTACTGGGCTACAGAAAACATCACTCCTTTTTGTTGTTTACTACTTAGAGTCCACACGGCAGGCCATTGGTAAAAAATAATCTGTCCATTAAGGAGGTTCACAAATAACGAGCGGTATCAGCATTTACTGAGATAGAAACAGAGAAAACAAAGACGTGTCAGAGTTTAATATGATCAAACCATTGGCAGTACAACTTTGAATTTATAGAAGTTCTAAACCTCCTGGTTTCCACAATATTGAGCTCAGGGTGGAATTATTGTTCTGGTTCTCCTATAACACTGCCATGATGAGGATTGGTTTTCCAAAATAAATATAATGAAAACAAGCCTGGGCAGTTGTGTATACCCAAAGGAGTCTGCAGGACAAGGTACAAATGTGAACAAATGGCTCAGATGTACACTTTATAACCCTTTTGGTTATTTTCTGCTGAATTTAAGGGGGAGAAGTAGCAAGCAATGTATTTTTGCATAGTTCTGAAAATATGTGATACCAGCCAACCTTATATCAAGCTATTCTCTTGCATTTCAAATCAGATGCCTGCTATCAATTCCAGTACAATTGCTGTATTTTAAATGATTGTATGTGGTCCAAGTTTTGATTATGGTCTGTGGGTATCAATATGAATTGATTGATTGTACAGTTCTTTAGTTATAATAATAAATATGCAAGGGAAATTAAAAGCAAGATTATAAGTGTAATAAATAGCACAATCATTTCATAAAAAGTATAATTACTGTATTGAGAAGTAGGGAAGAGAATTGGAGAGGAAGATTAACAACTGAAATAATTTTTCTCTTCCCAAGTAAATTTGGAGACCCATTTGTCCATAACTTAATGAAATGCACCTGGGAGCACTGAGATTGTTCTTTTGTCTAAGCTTGTATTCACCTCCTCAGAACATAGTGGCAAACAAACCAGGTAACAAGTTTATCCAGACATCTCCAGTCTCACCATGCCTGATGCACAAAGGTAGGGTCATTTCCCCATTTCTTTTAGGAGTGAATGAACTCTACCTATGGGTATCAGTTTCTTCTCCCAGGTAAAAAGTGACAGGAAGAGAGGAAGTGGACTCAAATTGTGCCAGGGGAGGTTTAGAATGGATATTAAGAAAAATTTATTCATTGGAAGGATGCTCAGGCATTAGAAGAGGCTGTCCAGGGAAATGGAGATCCCTGGAAGTATAGAAAAGGTGTGTGAATGTGGCACTTGGGGACACAGTTTAGTGGTGAACACAGTAGAGCTGGGTTAATGATTGGACTTAATGATCTTAGAGGTCTTTTCCATCCTTGATGATAGCAGGATACTAAGAATTGGTAAAAAAAAATTAATTTCCTTCAGTATGAATTATCAGGATGAGTTTATTTATAGCAAGCATTAATTTAGTGATTCAATGTTGCCAGTTTATGTATTCAATGCACTTTTTCAAATTTTAGCTGTTCCAATTCTTTAGATCACCGAAGAAAATTTTTGTATCCAAAGGATATAGGTTTAGCGTAAGCCAGCATGAAGTTTTGAAGGTTTTCATTTAAAGGATATACTCCATTTCTATCAGAAATCAGTAAATTTACAGAATATTGTTCCAGAGTTTATAATTGTATTTTCAATTTTAAAAATGAGTCATATTTTCTTCTGGCATAAACTGGCACCCCTCCTTTGAAATCAATGAGACTATGCCATTTTAGTATAACTGAGAATTGAGCCCTTTGCATCAGTTTGTGCTCGTTGATATTCTGTGAAGTAAAAGTGCTTTCATTTTGAGTTGAGCCCTCAGGATTGCACCAAATAGTCTGGCAATTTTGTATGCCAAAACTGTGGGCTGTTGTTGGTGTGTGGCAAATGTGTAGATGATATACAGAGGAACTGGAAACAGAAAGAAATCTCTGCTTGAGCTATTTCATCCCCCACATGTGGTGTCACTTTAGTCAACAAAACCAGTTTATTTCTTTATGTGCGTCTTTAATTTTCTCTTTTCTTGCTTTATTTGGGCTATAAAAATTTTGAAAATGTTTTAGTTAATTTTTTGATTGAGTGCCCAGAAGCTTTTGCTCTGAAGGAAGAAAGCTTCAAAGTGTGAAAATTTTAGCATTTAAAATTAAGTTTCTGTCTTACAAATATTTGCAAACATGCTCAATTCAGAGGTAGTCAACCTAAAATTTCTGAACTATGAATGTTTTGCAAGCATATGGTATGAACAGATGACATAGAACAGGATAATAGGAGTTTGTAAGAACAGCCTAGCAATATCACAGCTGAGTTCTAAAGTTATCCATCTAACTGAATCCGAAAAAACTACTATAATCTGCTTTGCATGTAGAGCTACTCTCTATCTAATTACTATAATTGTGGTTATTAATTTACATTTTAAATAAAATTACTATATATTTAGTCTTAGTAATGTGTTTTGGATTCTATTCAAGGAATAAAGACTAAATTGGGTTGTTTTTTTTTTTTTAAATTGTGTACCACTGTTTTAATTGTATGGGGCTATGTTTTGGATCCATAAAAGAAACAGGTGTGTTTGTTATTGCTGAGCAGAGCTTACACACAGCCAAGGCCTTTTCTGCTCCTCACCCCTCCAGGAAGTAATTTGGGGGTGCATGAAGAGCTGGGAAGGGACACAGCCAGGACAGCTGACCCTAACTGACCAAAGGGATGCTCCAGACCATATGAAGTCATGTTTAACATTTAAAGCTGGTGGGAAAAGAGAGAGAAGAGGGGACGTTCAGAGTTATGTCATTTGTCTTTCCAAGTCACAATCACATGTGGTAACGGAGCCCCGCTTTCCTGGGGATGGCTGAACAGCTGCCTGCCCATGGAAAGTGGGGAATGGATTCCTTGCTTTGCTTTG
>VXBB01015696.1:544180-585658 GCA_013399915.1 Illadopsis cleaveri
CCTCACCCCTCCAGGAAGTAATTTGGGGGTGCATGAAGAGCTGGGAAGGGACACAGCCAGGACAGCTGACCCTAACTGACCAAAGGGATGCTCCAGACCATATGAAGTCATGTTTAACATTTAAAGCTGGTGGGAAAAGAGAGAGAAGAGGGGACGTTCAGAGTTATGTCATTTGTCTTTCCAAGTCACAATCACATGTGGTAACGGAGCCCTGCTTTCCTGGGGATGGCTGAACAGCTGCCTGCCCATGGAAAGTGGGGAATGGATTCTTTGCTTTGCTTTGTTTTGCTTTGCTTTGCTTTGCTTTGCTTGGAAAACCTTTACCTATTGAACTGCCTTTATCTCAGTTCACAACTTTTCACACTTACTCTTCTCCCATTCTGATTCTCTCTCCCATTCCACCAGAGGAGGATGACTGAGTGACTGTGTGGGTTGAGTTCAATTGGGGGTTAAACCACATTAGTGGAATAGAATAGAGTGAAATAAATCCTATGCCTGAGGGCACTTTGAGTACTGAAATTAGAAAAAGTAAGCAATTAATGTGACATTGCAGCTATGAAAGAAGAGACAAATGAGGGAATGAATAGGTTGGTACTGTACTATGTAAATAAAAATGTGAATCCTATAATTCAGATAGGAAGTAGCAACCAAGACAATCAGGCATGATCTAATTTTTCTGAAGGATTGTTGGAGATTTTATATTTCATTACATTTCAAGACGAGTAGAGACCACTACTGTTATCTGTTTTAAACATATCATAAACAAAAGAATTAAGCCAATGATTTTGCACTGTCCCCAGAAGTTTTGATTGAACCAGTAAATATCTTTCAGCAAGGTATCTTAAAAGACTCAGCATGATGAAGAGCAATACCTAGGTTATTAATAAACTACCCAATTAAACTATTATACTATTTTTCTTGCAATTTCAGCCCTTAGATCTAGTCACATTTTGCATTGGATTAAAGACTGTCCTGCTATTTTAGCAATATCATGGAGTAGTAAAATTTTCCTATGACCTTAGAGATAATGCACCCAGGACACTAAAGAAAAAGGACAGCATGGAACAGCAGATTTAGGTAAATATGAGGATTCGGAAAGAAATGAGAGAAAATATGTGATGTCAGTTTTGTGAAATAAATTCTCATCACAGGAGAAACATGGCAAAAGAAATCATATTTTTGCCAGATGCATGAAAAGCAAAACATATGGCTTGTTTGTCTCACATTTTTTGCATATTTCTTCTGTGTTGACAGACAGGTTTTGGGAAGATGGAAAGTGCCTTTCATTCCAGTGAAAGGTTCATAACTTTTTATCTTTCGTATTTCTATTTTTGCCAGCTTGAAAAGGACTGTCTCAAATGGTTAAAAATTATTCCAAAGAATGTTAAAACCAGGCATATATTGGAAAAATTAAAGAACAATAGAGGAATTTTGGTCGAGCTCCGCAATTATATGTAAGATATCATTGTGTTCCAAATTCCTTGGAAGAGGATTTTAGCAATGAAAGTAAACAGTACTTAAATATCCCCTTATTTTCTAAGATGGAGGAAAATCTGTTCAGCCTGATTAAAAAGGTAAGGTAAATTCCTGATTCACCTGACCAACAGTAAAAAAATAAAAAGCAAACCCCCCTAGATTTTTCTACACTCATAAGTGTGACAGTCCCTAAATATAGATGCCTAGTGCTGGAAATAGACTTCACAGATGGGCTCCCAAGTTTGTCTCAGTCAACGGAGACATTTTGGCAGCTGAGAGTGGGCTCTGCAATACACAGTGTATTGGCCAATAGGACAGCAAAACACATTGAGGAAATCTGTTCTCTCATGGCCTGCAGGATGTCTGTCCCTTGAGCATCTGGTCTTGCTTCATGGACTCTAACCTTGCATCTGCATGTCCTGGCAACATGACACCAGGACACCCTAAAGAGGTATCAGGTTCAAAACACCTCCATTTCAGCATAAAGCATAGTTATATGAGCCCATACCTATGTTCTTCCAAGACCTTCCATTTCAAGGAAATCTTGTTAGCAACGGAAAGCATTTGGCTTAAATCCTGCCTTATTTTAGCAGGTCCTGGGTACTGCAAACAAGGAATGAAGGTGCAAAATTTTTCACAAAGAAGCAGTTGAAGGGAGAACTTATTTGTAAATAAGTTAAATAAGAATTTCGTGGCCTGTTCTTTCCTTTAAAAAAAAAAAAAATCACAACTTTGTTTCTCATCTTGCCATTTTTGAAAACAGATTTTTTTGTTAGAGTTGTGTGAAACTGTGACTCAAAACAGTGCAGTAGCTTAGTTATGGGTAAGTGCCACTGTGCTGGTAGTTAAACACACCAGTTTAGAGCAACTGTCTTTAAAAATTATCACAGACTGGTGGCATCAATGATTTTTGTTATGAAGTGTAGATGAGAAATGATAATTAGTAATTAATCTTCAACACAGAGGTTGGCAGTTAAAGAATTACTGTGGATTAAAAAGCAGAAGAACAACTCAAGTCATGTACTAAGGACAGAATTAGGCTGTACATCAGGAAGGTATGTGAACAGGCATCTGGCTTAAGACATGTCCTCTGAAATGCACTGTTTTAAAGCAGGAGTGCAGTGGAGTCAGTGAGATAAAACAGCAACCAATAGGACTATTTATAAGTGTTTAAATATTTTGGGGGTAACTAGGGGTATGTTTTGCATGAAGAGTAACACAAAATTCAGTTAAAGAATATGCTTTCAGCTAAATATTTTAACAGTATGGAGCAACTACAATAAGAATCTGTCTGAGAAGAAGTCATGTAAAAATTGAGTAAGGGCCCAGAGATATGCCTTTGTACAATACCTTTATAAATCACTCCTGCTCAACCAAGTCAGCATCCTGCTATGCACAGCTGCTTGCCCAGAGAAGTTCAAATAGAAAAAATATAGAAAAAAAATAATGTGGAAAACCCTTATACAGCTGAAAAATTAGGCAAGCACAGTTTGTACTGCATAATTAGTCATGTATTGGCAAGTCCTGATTATCCAGGGTGTCACCAGCTCAGAAGTCATTTGACATTCTGATTTAGCCTGTAAATATCTAGTCACATGCTAAATAAAACAGTCTTTGCTAATGCTGTTTTAGCATAAGATTCTTTATCTATTTAGAAACTCCTGCCAGTGTTTTGGAATTTCAGCATATAGAACAACTGGAGAAGCAAGTCCTTAGCTAAGCCACTTACAAATTGTTCTGCTCTTACAAAATGGGTTATCCACATGCAGTCATCTGTCCTAAGACAGTTGCTCACACTTTGTTGAGCTGAGCCAAGAAAAATGCAGGTAAGATCCAGAAGGCAACGGTAACTAAAACAAAGTTTTTTGGATTTCAATTAAAGGTTAACTTAAATTAAAAAAAGAAATTCACAAATTAAAATGACTCATGCAACTTTGGTTAAAAACAAAAAAGTCCATTTCAGAGAATGCCCAAGGAAAGTCTTGCTTGATGAAAGTGGACAGAAATGGTACTTTTGGAGTGAGCAAAGGACTTTTACAAATTGGCCAGGTAATATTATCCAAACAGTTAGATACATTTTGGAACTTAGGAATTACCAGAACACTGAATTGAATTTAATAGAATCCACTCCAATGGACATACACAGAAGATGAGCAAGGAATGCTTTATCCATTTACAAAACAAATGGCTGAAGTTTTTTACCATTTCTCCACATGCATTAGATTAAAAGGAGATCAAGCCAAGGAGACGGTTTCAGACTGCTAAGAGCAAATACTCCATTAAAAGCAGATTAACACTGAAAGCACAATTGTTCTACACATTTTTCTTATAGATTTTAGTGTCACCTACTAGGGTGCAAAATACAGATGATGACTGGAAATACTAGGTCAGGGACTAAAGGTGAATTCAAGGTGAGAAATGTCTTAAGAATAGAAAGATAGAAGGAAACATTAAGTATATCCAGCCAGAAAATCTATAAGATGAATTGGTATGATGGTGTAGTTTATGCTTTCCCCTTAGGGATAATGTACTTACTACTAAGTAGAAGATATCAATGCCAGATCTGAAATGAGAAGAGTGCTTTTGCTTTTTTGCTGTGAGCATAATTTAGCAATATCTACAGGGAAATACAAGGATCTAGAGTACATTTATTGTAAGACAGGCAAGAAATTGAAAGTGGGAAAATATATTAGCATAGATTTGTGACAGCTGGATATGTAGAGAGAGATGATAGGTTTTCTAGCATTTGCATTCTCTAAACACTGTTCTAGATTAATAGGCTTCTATTGCCTAGGGTTTGACATTCATAGATATTTATATTAGTTTTCCCTCAAATACTTAAGGGATAGTCAAGAATTATTGGGATTTCATTTTATTGGCAATCCAAGATCTATTTCTAAAATATTGGAAGGTACTTTGTGTTTCAGGAAGAAATCACGAGAGCAGGAAATCTCACTGGCAAAGTATTTTTATGGCAATAACTGAAAAAAATCTTTTAGTCTGAGTAGAATTTTTAAAGTGCTTATCTGCCTCTAGATAAAAGGCATGTTGTGTCTTTAGAAATAGGGAAGGACAAGAACGAGGAATAATACTTAAAAGCAGTGGACAAATAGCTACTTGCATTATTCATGAATGGTCATTTGACTCAGAGGTCAGAGTTTTGATCCATCCACCAATTGTTATAGATCAAATAACATCAGCACACTGCAATCACAGAGTAATACAGCAGTAAAAATAAAGGCTGCTGGCACTTGACAATAGTTTGGAATAGTAAAAATTGTACAGTGATATGGCAAGTGAGGTCAATGTCTAGTTAGGAGCTGTAATTGTTTACGAGCCTGTCTGGAAAAGCAGGTTTTGATGTTTATGCTCAAAGTTCTTGGTGAGCAGAGATTTGGCCAGACTGGTGGAAAAAGTAATGCTTTTTAAAAGAAGTTCAGCTTTCAGAATGATTTCCAGCCCTTATATTTTTGTTCATCAAGGACGAATGGCTACTAGGACTGCAAAGCAGTCTTTGGGGTTTATGATTTAGGCATAACAAAAACAGTTGGTGCTGTAGCTGCAGATCTAGTACCAGTGATTTTAAGCTTCTTATTTGTTCTCAAATACAATTTTTCTGACCAGCCATTTAGTCAGGTTCTTTAGAAACACACACCTATTTCTTCCCTTTTTCTGTTTGGTTACAATGTTGTTTGCTTTAAGTCCAAAAAAGACTTTAACAATAATGCTGATTATTTCTGTCACCTGTGGCTCAGTAGATGGACTTAAGCAGTTCAGTAAACGTATATTTGGAGCCCAGACAAAACCTCAGTGGAAACAAAACTAGACATTCAAAAGTCCATGCCATGTTTATGTAGTATTTTCTAATATTTCACATGCAATTACAGTTAGTGTCTGGCTGCCCTCTAACTTACCTGCCTCTGCTTTGTGGTTTCCCTAGTCAATAATTTAAACACAGAAAAAGAAGAAGTGTTTTTATCTCTGTCTGTTTTATGGATTTTAGGAGCTGAGTCAAAGTGAATTTACCAATGGGCCAGACAGGGATGTACAAAGATGAAAATAGATTTCAGACCGGTTATTTAATTCAGGAAGGATTTGCAGGTGGTGAATGTTAAATATTTTCATCTATCCTGAGTTTTACTGAACTAGAGATTACTTTTCCGTCTGTAGTGAAATTAAAACCTCAGAAATTATGGCTAGTGTAAACTGAGGTCCTGTTTTTAGAAAGAGATGACCCTAAAAAAATTAAAATTTATTATCAGGTCCAATTTTTTTTGGCCAAAAAACCAATTTTGGACATTTAGTTATATTGCTTGCAGCAGAATTTGAGTTTGCCATTAAGTTCATGCATGGATCCACATCACTGTTTTTCTGAAATATAAGGACATCCAAGTTCATTCCTCATTCTAATAAATAGGAAATTATTATATTGTCTTATTTTCCCTTAAACTGTGTATGACTTGGCCGTAGCTCCCTTTGCAAGAACAAATTGTTTAAATCAAATTATGGTATGTATACCAATAGCAGTGGTAAAGCTACTTCAAAGAATGTGCAGAAAAATATCTGGCCCTCTGCCTTTTCCCCAGAGGAGATGTGGAACAGCTGCTTGGCCGGGGAGCTCCGGGTGCTCCGCTCAGAGAAACACACAGGGATTGCTGCAAAGGAGGGAGATGCCAATGCCACATCCTCTGCAGCTCTTACTTTCTGGTTTCTTACTTTGCCATGGCATTTGTCTGCTGCAGGAAGTACAGATAAGTTATTTTGGCTATCAAAATGTGCCTCCTGTTTGTAGCTTAGGTACGAATATTTCCACAGTCAACATAATCCTGTGAGACCTTCACCTAGACTACAGACATCATTGGCTAAGGTTTCCCTTATGGTTAATTTTTGAGCTAGTAATAATTAGATTCTGTTATGGTCAAAAGGAAGGACTAGAAAGTTGTATGTTATGAGTAATTCTTTGGTAAAGATATAGTTTAAAATAGATCAGATATATCACTCTCTGGAAGTAATTTTTTTAGTCAGTCTACAAAAGAGGCCATGACACTAGTTAATACACATGTATCCACATTGTAAGCTTTTAATGTTAGGTCAGATGCATTCCAACATTTGTGCAGAAAATGTTCACAGTAACTTAGAATAATTTGATGAGACTGGAAATAAGTTGAATTAAAGATGAATGGAATTATTCTTTCAAAAGGTTACACAAAATAGCTATAGAAAACCTATGCCTGAAAGTTTAGAGAATGCAGATACTACAAGTGAACATTCAAATGACAAATGTTTTTATCGTTGTATGTTTTCTTCATGAGTGCAAATGTTGGCATGTTGCTTTAAATCAACATCTAGTATGGGACATTGGCCAGGGACAGATATTTAGCAACAAGTATATAAAGCTGCCTTATAGACAACCATCCAAGAAATTTTCAGTGGGAAATTTCTCCTTACCCTCTACCAGATAATGGTGTGTTGATGACCCATACAATAAGAGAAAAAAGGGCTAAGTAGATGAGAATCTCACTTAACAAAGGGGGTTCACAAAAAATTCGACTGGAGTTGTGATCTCCTCAGGGCTCAGAGAAGAATAAAACTTAAAAAAATAACCTACAGGACTACTAGCCTATGCTTTAGTCTTGCTGTTCTTTTGTTAATTCCTCCATGCAAACAGCATATGAATATGCAGATTTTTCTATTGCTGTGCTTGTTTGTTAATACCACGATGGGGCTTAATTAAATAAATAAAGTATTTGTTTGGAACACTGACATATTATTAACCATCATTTGCCTTCTTTGGTTGGAAGAAATGCAGAGTTCATAACCTTTAGCTTGGGTGAGGTGGTAGTATTAGAAATGAGTTAGTGAAAACAGCTTAACTGTCCTCTATATAAGAATAAAGTTGGTAAACAAATCCCACTTGGAAAGCAAGCAGACTGCAGAGCTTTGGCAGCCTTGCTTTTGTATTATTTTTGCCTTGTGTTGTTTTTTTAATTAAATGAAGCAAGGCAGAGCATACAGAGCATGACTCAAGGTATTGCTAAAAGTATTAAATTAGATTAGTTTGGCATTTAAGTCCCAGCAATTTTGACTCAGATTCTTGGACTGTAAAGAAGGGAAGCCTTGAGGAATGAGGCTGAGGTCATTCCTTCTGAAAAGTCAAGTCCACATAAGCATCAACACAGAATATTCTTCTTAATGCTATTTCTCTCTCATCCATGTGCCTTGGTTACACAGTATGTCTTAGCAAGACAGTTTATTAGATGTTTCTGAACATAATTTGGGAGGGGAGAGGAGAGAGGAAATTACAGGACATTATACATGGGGTGTGTGAGAGCAAAGGAATTATGTAAATCCTTTGAGGTTTTTTCACAGTACCAAGTGTCCTTTTTCAGAATGTTTCCATCCACTGAGCCTATTCTGCCACAATATTGAGAGCTTGTGTTGCCTCTTCTCCAGCTTTACACACCACAGACTGCACCAACAGGAGGCTACCCTAAAAGAGGAAATTAGCCTCGTCTTAGGGCTGGAGGAGATACCTACACTAAAACCTATCTAGAATAATTTAAATTTCACTACAAAGAACCACAGATCATAAATTGCAAAGATCCTCTTCTATCTGTGTGGAGACTATGTGGGGTTTTTTTAAATTTTCCTTTTGCTTTTCTTCCTGCTGGATGTGAGCTCAAGAACTGTAGTTTTAATATAAGGTGAAGAGTCAGAAACATTTAGAAAAAAACAGAAGATGACAAAAGGCTTAAAGGTTAAGTAGGTTCAGCCCCTCTGATTAAAAAAATAAAAAGTCATCTACTTTATAGAGGAACATAATGACCTTTCACTTATTTACCACTGTCTGACAGCAAACCCTCTGTGCCTTCAGATGTTTGCAGAGCAGAGAACCCAGCTCTGACCTCACTTTTTACTGAGACTTTCCTGTTATTCTGATGCCAATATTTACCAACCATGACTACTGATGCTTATAAGGCCATATGCTTTTTCTGCAAGGAAGTCTGTCTCATTTGGGAGGAAAATTACATTTTATTTAAAATTTCCACTGATCTGAATAAATCTAAGGATGGATCTAAGAACAAAATTTTTTTTTTTCAGAAAAGAAAGTGCTTTAGACATATGATCTATTTTTGAATTTACATCCTATCATTTCCCATGCTCCTTCCTCTTTGAATTACCTTCTACTAGGAATGCAATTTTGCAGTCTAGGTTTGTGACAAAATGATTTTAATTTATTGTATGCCAGTTGTAAAGGGTAAGTCATTATCAGACAGTAAGTAACAGATTTTAAGGTGTCCAGTGATGAGATTTTGCTATACTGGATAAATTTTAAGTATATCCCTTTAAAATACCAAAACCTTAGGCTTAGTCCCACTCTATCAGAGGTGCAAGAAAAGTCGCTGCCTTCATAAACAGGAGTTACAGGGAAAAAAAAGAAGAAAAAATTACATCCCACCTTTGCTCCTTGAAAGTTCACAGACCAAACCAATAAAGTGTTTCTTAGTGCTCCCCTCAAGCAGAGCTCAGAGCTGAGTCCTGCACCACAGGTCTGACTCGAAGGATGCAACCTACAGGCAAGGAGTGTTACATTTCCACATGACAGCTTCTAAACTTCCTGGCTGTAAATTGCAAAGCCAGAACTGCAAAAGCACTGAGTACTGAAGTTCTGGAGCAGATGTTTACTCTTCTAGCAAGTTCTTTCTCTTAATAGTCTTCCAGTGATGCAAGCAAAGCACTAATGAAACCCAAACTTGCAGAGTTCAGTTTCGTAGAAGAAAGGTGATTTATTTATATTTTTAAATAAAGATGCTTTTAGAATAACAAAGATTACTAAATCTTGGAAAGACAAAAAGGGAAAAAAAAAAGAAAACAAAAATCCCATAAACAACAACAACCAACCAACCAAACCTACTGAAAACACCAAACCAAAAAGATTCATTGACATCAGTAACTATGGGAAACTCTATTCCACTTAACCACTGACCCTTCAGCCATATTAACACATCAGTGTTCATTTACTCTGCTGAAGAACAAAGGGTTTTTTTGTCTAATATACTGCTGTTGCTCTTTTCACATATAACAAATTATGCAGAAGTTAATGTATTCCAAACAACACTAGTAAGAAAGATAATCTTGAAATCAGGATTAGACTCTAATAATTTGTTGGGCCAGATTAAAATTAAGAAAATAACATGCATCCCAAAAACTCAATTTCTGATAAAAGTAATTTTAAATGAGTCCCTACAGAGCTATTCCAAGAGTCTTTTCTTGGCACATGTGGGAAGCAAGTGGTTTATTAAAGAAGGAGAAAACAATTCAAGGATTCCAGCAAGTCAATATTTGCTTCTGTAAAAAATAATGACAACGAAACGAAAACAAATCTTAAAGACAGAAAAAACAAATAAACATCTCCCCTCACCCCCCAAACCAATACCACCTAAAATTGAATCAAACAGTAAGTCTTTGGCACATAATTCTTCATTTATGACTGGATTTTAAAAATAAATAAATTAATAAATTAATAAATTTGTGCAGCAGCAGAATGGTACTACTTGTATGAGGAATATCTTCTTCAAAGTATAGATGGCGAATATTCACTATTATGATAATCCTGAACTAATAAATCACATATTGCTTACTCATTTAAACATAAAATTTTTGCAATTTTCTACTATCTCATAAAAATTACAATTTTCTTTTCCCACAGAAATGTGCAGCTTGGCTTTTTTTCCATGAAAAAGAATGGAGAGAAAAATAATGTTTGTTACCTTGTTACAATTGCATGTCAATTTTTAAAAAATTGAAATTATTTTTAATGGTTTCATTAAAGGTAGTTTTTTATTTCAACTGCTACCATTATGGAAAAAGAAAAATAATAAGAAGTATCAACTATCAAAATTTGAAAAACAATTTTAATACCTAGAACTGTTTCTATAAAGTTTCAAAAAATTGCACAAATATGGCCAATGAAGTTATAATCTAACATATGCAATGAAAATTCTTCAGCTGACACTTCGATACTTTTCTAAATATAACTTTTACTTCTTAAAAAAAAAAAGAGTTTTAAAATTCTATTACCATATGAATTCTCAGAAATGACATCTTTATTCTGAGCTAAACATGTAGCTGTGACTCTGTCTCCTGTTCAAGGCTGGGATTCAGAGCTTAGGCAGCCACACCTGACCTATGGACTCCCATAGTGGAGCTGAGCATGAGAAGGTGGAGGCTGGTTTTTTGCCATAAGTCTCATGTCTACAACTCTACTTTCAGTGGGGAAACTTGGATACAATCCTTCCTTATCCAGAAGTTTGAAGTCTGTTTCTCAGAGAAGAGGTTGCTAAGCTGTAATCTGTTCTGGAGAAGAGGAGGGGAGCCTGAAGCCCTCCTGTGCTGTTTACTGCTGTGCTGTCACTCACACATGGTACCAAGGGCTAACAGAACTCTAATGTCAGTGGCAACCAGAGAATCAACAGACATAAAGCTCAGCTGTGCAACAGTTTCCCAGTTAAAGCAGCATCCCCACCTTGGTAGCCTGGCAGGGAGACCATTCAGGTGGATTGTAATTACATCAAACACCTTTTTCCTGCTCCTGGAGCATACTGCAGGGATAGTGACTGCGCTGGTGCTCCAGGGTGAAGCCTCCTTCAGGCTGCAGGGCTCCATGTGATGGGACACCATGAACTGTTCTGGGTCAGTGCTGCTGAAGGACACGGCCCGGCTCAAACAAGAAATTCTGAGAGCAAGTGCAGCAGGCACAGTGGGAATGGGACACTATGTTTTGCACTGGGTCAGTGCTGCTGAAGGACACAGCCTGGCATAAACAAGAAATAAGGAATGCAGTCTGCCTGATCATCCAGCTGCTGCCAACAACCTTTCCTAAGCAGGTAACCTATTGGTACTGCTGCTCAGAAAGTAGTCAACATGAAATTACCCAGAAACTGAGAGTCAAAAGTACTTATTTAATAAAAGAAACATTGTTAAATTAAGTCTAATAAACCTTCTTGCTAAGACATCCTGCATAACCAAGAGCAGGTAGTTTCAGCACCTCTAGCTACGTTGTTCTGTTTGACGTGAACTATTTAAATAAGTTATGCTGCACTGTGCACAAACCAAAAATAAGACTCAGTAGCTTGAAAGAAAGTTAACATACAGAAAATTACTCTTAAATGACTTAGCATTATGGCAGGTAGAGCTTCAGACTTTTAAATCAAAGATTAAATAAAAAAGCACAAACGGTGAGATTAATAAAAATTACCTACTTTTACTCCCATTATGATAAATCCTCAGCTTGTTCCTGGAGAGAACTCATGTGTCTGAATGCTGTGGGGTAGAAACTGTCTCCACCCACACAAGGAACTCTGCAATGTGTCTAGTGCAGGGCTGTTCTCAGCACTGACCCATGGTGCAGGTTTGCTCCCCGCATCATCAATCAAGGAGGCAATTTGAACACCAAGGTGGATGGACAGCCTCATTAACTCTCTCTCCACCAGAGCAATTTACTAAATATAGAAGCCTACCACATTTTTTCTTTGGGAATTTTGGTTGTAAACAGAGGAACACAAAAGCCACAAGCAATGGTAAGTGTTTTCATTCTAAATTTGTGCAGGGCTATTTTTAACTGTGGCAGGACTTGTTTTTTTGAAAGTGAGGAAGAGAAAATCACTATAAAGAGCCACTTTCTCATTCAGGTGAACTAATGTGCAAAATAATTGCATTGACATTATTCTTCATCTACGCTGAGGGTGCACTCAAATAAAAGATTTGATTACAGAACTTAAGTTCACATTGAAGTAAGGAAACTTTCCCTGAGTAACCTTCTGCGCTTCATCTGCTTAACAGAACATGGAGGGTGCTTCTATTAGCTAAGCAAGTTGGATAAAGATACTATGCTGGTACTAATTACTTAGGTATCAAGCCTCAAGTCCTACTACAGCAATCTAATAATACATCAAGCCAGCTATATTCAGGCAGTGTACCACACAGAAAGAAGTCAAGACGTCCAAGAATTTTTAAGGTAAAGAGCTCTGTATGTTTTAAAATGAAATGGACACTTTCTCTGTGTGTTTCAAAAAGAAAGGGACACACCATTTCTAAAGATTCATTATGTTGTATGGAATGGATTTTGTGGTCTTAGGCATCAGTATTACACCTACATAATTCCAAAGTTGTGCTGGAGTTCCACTGATGCTGATGCCAAGAGATTTGGTCCCCACATCTAAAACCCCAGTATATTCCTGGCACAGAAGTTCTTAACTTCCAAGACGTGGCTGTAGCTGTCTGTAAACCAGCTGTCTCTGCTATGTTGGGCATAGCAGCACCACTGCCTGTAGAGCTACAGACACTTACTCAAAGTGATGATCTGATTTCCTTTTGCACTTGAGCAGAGATGGGAGCTGTTAGCCAGTGTATAAGAGGTGGGTTAGGCTACAGCAATGTTTCTTGGCTCACTAAAGGGAGCTAAATTATTTTGAAATTATAAAGCCTAAATACCAGGATTTAGTACAAGTGACACCGTGAACATTTAAGGATTCTGAGCATTACTCTGGATAAACAGAAGTTTATAGCCTGGATGAATAAACCAATCCTTTCTTATAGAAGACATTGCCTGAAAAAAATACTGAGAAGGAATCCCCCCTCTGGGACATATAACTACTGCACAGACATTTTCTCAAGGGGAGGGTACAGACAGATGGATGTAAATCCTCTGGCTTCTTTCCCCACCAGCCTTACTCCAGATTCCAGAGGAATCTTTGCTTGAAGGCGGATTGAGCAACTGCAGAGCTACACTTTTCCTTGCAAGTAGCTGTGGAGCACAGCTCCTGCTCCAAGCAGAAGGGAAGCACATGGTTCTGCTGAATTCCCAGCTGTCCATCAACTTTTGGTTTAGGCTGGAGAATTCGGCTCTGAGGAAATGTGTTTAAGTTTATCCTATCCGCTGGTGGATAACAACAGCCATGCCTCTGTTACCTTGTGTAGTAGAGTAAATAATCACTGCAAAGCTGGCAATTGTAGTTAAGCAAAGGGCAATGTTTTTAGAAAGAAGAAAAAGCTGAATGACTTCCTGGCCCTGAGTTTTGTATATTTCTCTGCATTTATTACTCTGTTGAAACGTTTCCTCAAACCATAATGATGCAACACATAATCTCTTGTTCAGTGGAAACCGTAGATGGCAGAGAATACAGGGAACACAGCTCTAATCAAAGAAAATAGGAGTAGACATTGGATCTGATCGGGCAGTCTGGTTATTTTATAGCTATTCTGGCCTAAAGGAAACAGATTTCTTTCCAAACAGAACCTGTTAGAATACAGACATTTTTTGACATGCTGAAAGTCTGCATGTGTTTGATCCTGACCAACAATCTGAATGTATATCAAGAGAAGGAAAGCACACATCTGCAACAACAGGCATGTTTACAATCATTTTAATGACACCATTAGATTCTGTTTGCCAGTGTTCACTTATTTCAGACTTTTATACAAAAAACATGTGAGATAAGTTTACCACCTGTGCACAATGGAAACAACCCATTTAAATGAATAATTTTAATGGCAAACATAGCTCAGTAGTTTTCTTCTGTTCACCAACATAATTGTGGGGGGACAATTGTGTTTACCCAGAATACACAGAGTTTTTGTGTTCCTGCAGAAGGTTTCTTTTCCATTAAGCCTAGTCTAAGAATTATTCCAAACAGTACTTAACATGCTTGAAAAAATACACAAACCTGCTTAAAAATGGATCACTTTAGGAAGTCTTTCAGTCGACAGGTGAGATTCGTTTTAAATGGCAAATCCAGTCTTAAAATACACCTGAAAACATCTACCTGATATGTTAAGCTCTTCTGGATTAAAATGTTTTAAGAAAGTTAAGCGGCTTGTCTTTGAGGACTTGATATTGTTTCAACTGATGTCACTGGGAAAATTCATGGTAATTTCTAGAGAGCACAATTTAAATTAAAAGTGAATGGGTGGTGAGACACAAAAAGACAGACAGAGTGAAGATACAGTCACAGCGGACGTGATAAAATTTCTGATTTTTTCAGTTAAGATAAATCCACACACACATCCTCCTCACTCAGAGCCTCATTACACTGTTACTAAATATATACACAACTCAGGCATCAACTCTGCCTTATTGTGCAAGATAATCAAAGAACAAAACAAAAAAAGTGTCAGAAAAAAAATCAGGTCCATGAAGGTGTTTAATTCTCATTGACTGGATGGGTATTTATAGCCTAATCATTAAACATGTAATTAGCACTCCTAGAGAGAGAGCAGAACAGAGGATGACAGGTGATATTGCTGAGATGTTTAGAAGAGGTTGTGTGCTACACAGTCCAGCTTTTTATGTAAAGAAAAATCATGATAATTCACAGCCCAGGTCTGTGCTATTTCTTTGCACAAGGGCTCTAAAGAAAACCTTTGCAGCATTGGTGAAGGTGTGAACCGCGCACAGATCACCTGCCCACATCAACTTGTATCTATGGAAGAGAACTCAGCTGGGATCAGAACTGTACTGACATCTGGTCTCTGATAATCTGTGCATGATTTAACACCACTTTCAAAAGGAGCTTTATTTTCTACAAAGATGGGGTTCAAAATGCACCTAAAATACTCAAGGATTGATATTTCCACCTAAAAACTGTGGAGTTTAAAACCACAACAGAACAGAAGAGACAAAGAAAATTAACTAAAACACAGCTTTTTGTATTTTTGAGTTTTAATAAATAAAGTTCAGTGAGAAATTCTGAGGTTTGGGATTTGGGTTTGCTTTGCATTTCTTTCAATGTTTGTTGTTTTTTTTTAAATTGCTGGAAAAATATTACATATTTTCAATGTCCATTGAAAAATTCAAAAGGAATAAACTCCCCTTTACCTTATAGACACTATGTTTATTAAAGCCAGGCTAACAAAAGAAAATAATTCTAGACCTTTCTTCACATGAAAATTTGAATCTCCTTTTCTTACTGCCTCTTGCATTATCTTAAATGCCTAGCAACTGACTCCACTTCTACATCCCAGGCATGATACCATCTTGAGCTTTTTTCTGAAATAATGTCCACGCTAAATGCAAAATGGGATTTCACAGTTTTGTTAAGAATCCTAGTGAAAACTGACTGTGAATCTTGTAGTAGTAAAACTAAACTTTAAAATGTACTCAAATACAGATCAAATCTTCCATCTAATCAGCATTTTAAATTGGTGTCACTAAACAGAGCAGATAACTACTGGTAGTTACATTTACAAACCATTTCTCAAATCATAGCATTATTTAGCTTCTTGGACTATATGGTGCCTCAGAAATGTCAGGGGCACCTTTTCAGCAAAGCACTTAATTTCACAATTACACGTGTTTTAAGTACCACTGAGGTATTTGAAAATGAATTAAAACAGGATTTAAACATGTAATTACATTTAAGCATAGTGTTAAGCACAATATTGAGCTGGGCTCTTTAACATTTCTAGTCTCCAAACAATCAGTAAGCCACTCTAAAGTATTTAAGGACGTTCTTTCATATTTCACAGGTGTGCAGTTAAATAAAATGGACATTTTTTTTTCTTCAGGCTGTTTTAAGTTATTTTTATAAGAAGAATTTTATATGCACTTCACTGAGCAAGTTCAGCAAGCTGAGCTCTGACACATGCAGTGTGTGAGCCAGGTGCTCGTGTTTGCCTGCTTGCCATGAATGCATGATTTGTTAAGAAGCTGGAGTGCCCATCACCACCTTGCACACAGTAAATGTTACAATGCAAATAAATTAAAGTTCTGCAGTCAGTTTCTCACAACACCATTTTTTAATTAATGCCAATGGTCTCTTGTCTTGTCACAAGGCAACACTGAGAAGAGCCTGACTCTGTGAATAACTGACTGGGGGAGTGAAGAAGACAGTCAGGAAAGGTCTCCCTGTTTAACCTTCTCCAGGTTAAACAACTCCAGCTCTCTCAGCATCATCAAAGGACAGCCCAGCCTCTTAATCGTTTTGTAGCCCTTCCCTGGTTTTTCTCCACTTTATGAGTATTTTTCTTGCACCAGGGAGGCCAGCACTGAGCCCAGCATTCCTGATAGGTCTCACCAGTATCAAGCAGAGGGGAACAATCATTTCTCTGGTCCTGTTGGCAATCCTTTGCTAGAGCATCCCTGGAGGCTTCTGGTCTTTCCTGCCACAAGTGCTCATTGTTGGCTCATGTTGGGTTTGCTGTATGACCAAACTACCAGGTCCTCCTGTGCAGAGCTGCTTTCCACATAGCTGGTCCCCAGTGTGGACTGGTACATAGGGGTATCCTTCCCATGGACAGGACTTGGTATTTGCTTTTGTAGAATTTCAGAAGGTTTCTGTCAGTCCATGGCTCCAGCATGTTGAGACCCCCTTGAATGGCAGCACAGATCTGGTATATGAGCAGCTCCTCTGGGTTTTAAATCATCTGCAAACGTGCTGAGGGAGCACTTGGTCTCACAAGCAATCTCCTTAGGGAATAGTAAATAATTCAACAATATTTACCCTCATATCAATACTCAGGTACAGCACTTGTGAAAACACTTTGATCCTGTTGGTTCAACAAATTTCCAGTCCACTCACTTATGCAAAGCATACTTGTGCACCTTTTCTGTGAAGATATTAGGGGAGGTAGCAAAAACCCCTCTTATCTGAAATGAAGAGAAGCTATTTTCTGCTCTCCCCTTATCCACTATGCCAGTCATTTCATAGTTGGGCCACCAAGTTGGTGAAATGTGATTTCCCCTTTCTGAGTTCATGCTAGCTGCTCTTGATCACTTTCTTGATCTTCGTGCCTCAAAATGATTCCCATCATTATTTTCTCAATCACCCTCTGAGGGAGTGAGGTGAGACTGACCAACCTGTAGTTCCCTGTGTCCTTCTTCTTGTCTTCCTGAGGTAAAAAAAGGATTCTTTCCTTTTTCTGGTCCTCGAAAACCTGATTACCACAACATTTCAAACATAATCAAGAGTAGCCTTTTAATGACATTTGCCACCTCTCTTAGCACTAGCATAAAAATAATTTGGGTTTTGAATGTATTAGTCCAGTCTCTATTCTAACCTCTCATGTAACTAGTTTAATCATCTGTCCTAAAAAACATCACCAATTTATTGTAGAAACAAACATTCTAATAAGGTTTTGATTTAATTCATTGATATTGTCAGCAAGAAAAATCATAATACTGTAATAGAAATGTCTTTCTTACTGACTAAAGGAATCATAAATAGAAAGAGAATAAGAGAATCACAGAAAATCCTAGGTTGGAAGGGACCTTGAAAGATCATCTAGTCCCACCTTTTACTGGATGGGAATCCTACATGAGATCATCCTGTTCAGCCATCATGAAAACCTTCTTTGATGAGAGGTATACCAAATACCTGGGCAGGTTGTTCTAGAGATTGATTGTTTGTTCTGAAAAAAATTCTTTCTTATATTGAGATGAAACTTCTTCCAGTGCAATTGTGCCCAAAAGCCCCTTTCCTGCTAAGAGGACATGACAGTGGGAAATTTCTTCACTCTGTGGATTTATCCGACACAGAGAACAGTCTGCATGAGATCAGGGGTGAGGAGTTCTAAGCCCAAGGTGTTCTTTTTAAAGTGTATTTAACTCCAGGGAATTGACATGGTTAAATCAAATGCAATTACAGAGCATAAGCAGAACAAGACTTTCGGGCAGTGTCTGTTCCATACAGGCAGAAAACAGTAAGAAAAAACAGTTTGGGTTTCCTTTCTTTCTCCTCCTTACACTCATTAAATGGGCATGACTCATAAAGAAAACAAAAGTATCACAGAGAAATAAAACAAGAAAAGTGAAATCAAAGTATTATACACACTAAAACTCAATACAACTATTCTATAAATGAACTTGTTCAACGCTTTGCTTCTGTGTCTCACTGAAATCACTATTTGTGTTTCTTTCAGTTAAAACAACTACTTATTTTCTTACAGGATTTTTATTGTTTATTGCTCTAAGAGAGAAGCATCTTTACCACGAGGGCCCCTGACTCCTCCACATTTCCCAGCTGTTTACTATAAAAAGATGAAAAGAGCCCAGTATTTCCCATTCAGATTCTGTGTGCCTCAGACATCCGCCACTGGTATATATGTTTCTCTGTTGCAAAATGAACCTGATTTCTATCACTGCTGAATACAAGTAGGATTTAAAATATTAAAATCTGCCTGTTTGTTTTTCAGTATAGGAGTGCAGCAAAGTTCTGACCTCCAGTTCACAGTGTGCCAGTTTCAAAGTCCTGACAAAACATTTCTAGCGCAATAAAACCCCCTGTCCATGGTCAGTGTGAACCATTGTTGCAGCAACTTAGTCACAGACAGCCACTCACTCCCTGCTGGTGGGAGGGGGGAGAAAACCAGATGAATAAAAGTGAGAAAGCAACCTCTGTGTTGAGATAAATACAGTTTAATAGTCAGAGCAAAAGCTGCACACGCAAGCAAAGGACACAAGGAATTTCTTCACCCCTTGGGCAAGCAGGTATTCAGCCATCCCTAGGAAAGCAGGGTTCCATCACACATGACAGCAATATGGGAAGACAAAAGCTTTCACTTCCAAATGGCCCGTGCCCTTCCCTTCTTCTTGCCTCATCTTTTTAAGCTGAGCATGATGGGTCTGGAATATTCCTTGGGTTAGCTGGGGCCAGCTGTCCCAGCTGTGTCCAGTTCCAGCTCTATGTGCACACCCAACCTACTTGCTGGTGGTGTGGGATGAGAAGAAAAGCTCTTGACAATGTGCAACCACTGCTCAGCACTAAAGAAAATACTCCTGAATTACCAACATATTTTCCAGCACAAATGCAAAACATAGCCCCATACAAGGTACTCTGAAGAAAATTATCTGTATCCCAGTTAAAACCAACACAATCAGAAAAGTTCTACATCTGGTCTAAGTTTAGACTCAGCAATCCAGATTCAGATAAAGAGTTCTGGCACATCTCTCTGTATACTGAGGAAATCTGGGAGATGGGNTAAAGAAAATATCCCTGAATTACCAACATATTTTCCAGCACAAATGCAAAACATAGCCCCATACAAGGTACTCTGAAGAAAATTATCTGTATCCCAGTTAAAACCAACACAATCAGAAAAGTTCTACATCTGGTCTAAGTTTAGACTCAGCAATCCAGATTCAGATAAAGAGTTCTGGCACATCTCCCTGTATACTGAGGAAATCTGGGAGATGGGAGGCTGGATGTGTTCACAGAATCACAGAATCACAGAATTTCTAGGTTGGAAGAGACCTTTAAGATCATCGAGTCCAACCCATGTTCCAACACCTCAACTAGATTACGGCACCAAGTGCCTCATCCAGTCTCTTTTTAAACACATCCAGGGATCCAGTGCTATCCATGCCACATGTAACTTTCACTGGAAAAATTGCAAACCCAATTTTTCCTAAATAAATTGAGATATACATTCTTTCCAGTCTTGTATTTCTGCAGTGAGAGCAGATAACAGCTGGATTATTCCAAAAAACACTTTGGTAATGTATTCTGATTTTTATTAAAGAAAAGAATATCAAGGGCAGGTTAGTAGAAGATAAAATGGCATCACCTGACTTACCACAGAAGATGAAAACTAATATATAGGGAGAAAGAATCCTATTAAAACTATAGTCTATCCAGGTTGTCAGCTCTTTATGTAATACAACAGTGTTTTCTTGTGTCCCTTTATTATATGTTAACTTCTTTCAAACTTTCCATATTCCACAAAACGTCTGCACCATTTCACCCTGAGGTTTTTTTCCCCCTTCTTTAAAGAGCCATAATGGTCTTTTTCTTTTTTAACTATGCCTGGCATATGTTGAAAGGTATCTTCTAAGATTTCATTTATGATAGCTCAAAAATGTATGTCTTGCTAAGACTACAAAGCAAGCTAATGGTTTTAAAAGCTTGGCGATGAAAAGCCTGGCAGGGGAGTCCGTGCTAACTACATACACGGATCATGGAAGAGGGTACAAGAGGTCATATTTTCCCTCCTTCTCTTTCTTTTTTCTTCCCTTTTTTTCCCCCCCAGATCTAGGCTCAGTTTGGGCCGCATTGGTTACAGCCAATTGCACAGTGGCATTCTTTGCCATTCATCCTCGCCCAAATCCTTAATTACGGTCTGTACAATCAGAGCTGGAGCAAGAAGTCACAGCCCTGTATTGTTCCATGGCAAGTGATAGGCAAAAAGACAGGAATCTGATACTAGTCACAGTTTGCAAACACTGTGGCTGAACCACCTGAGGGGGTCACATTTTTACATTCTGAGACAATTTATTAGTAACGCTGCTTGTCACTTGGAAATCCCCCTAAAACTCCTTCCTTTGCATCAGCAATCTGAAGACAGCTTTTGCTCTGCTTTAGTTTAAGCAAGAGGTGAATAAAATAGGTGGTCCACCCATTTGAACCAAAGTAGAAGTGAGCAGAGTATCCCAGTCCTACCCTTAGATGCTGTCTGTATAAAAGCTTCAACACTTATTGTCAGATTCCTTGAAATGAAAAAAAAAAATCTTTTATGAGAGATTCTTTCTTTTCATTCTGAACCAAATGGGCCTGATGAAAACTTGACTGATGTTTATATATATATATATATCCCCCATTAGACTTCCAGAGTCAAAAGAGAAATAATACATATTTTTCTTATATGATTTGTGTTCTAAACGTTACCTGTTTGCAACATGCTGTACAAAACACAGAGAAATGTGAAATTGCCAGTCCTGAATCAAAGACCTACCTCAGCTTTTAATTTTGTTTTAAAGAGACAAATAAAAGAATGACAAATCAGTCCAAAAATGACACTTTTTTAAAATTCGGTTTGCATTGTGACACAAATCCTTCAAAATACCAGGGAAATTTGAACTTATTGATACTTGAACTTCTTGAAGCAAGCTTAGGAGGAAAACGACTCTGAAGTCAATATAAATATTCCTGGTGTTTTAAAGATATTTGAGATCTAGACATGTATATATAAGCTGTTATTGAGTGTGTGCCAATATGTTCCCTCTGATCTGCAACATTTGCTCAGTAAAAGTAGCTTTATTAAGGTGAACAGGTCTGCTGAAAACAATATTCCAAACCTGTGATGCCTGGTCTGCTCGAGCCCTCTAAAGTCAAGGAGTATTTGTGTTTGTCCAGCTAAAGGTTACTCAGTTCATGCAATGATTTCCCTGAGGAGCCTTCCAGTCCTGCAGAAGGTGTCAAAATATGCTTTGGTCAACATATTTTTAAACTGTTACGAAGAATTTAAGGAAATAGAATTCACCTCTCTTTACAGAGCACAGAAAAAGAAGGCAAAGACATTTGTCTCATACAATTGTGGCCAATTTTTTTTTTTCTTAGAAATATTACTGCTTTAGCCATTTACCTGGTTTTTATATCAGGCCTTNAGCTCATTAGAATATAGTCATTAATTCTTGAGTTAAATTAACAAGGTTAAATATAATTTAGTGAGTTTCTCAGTGTAGGTCTGCCCAATTCATTAACAGGAGTTTAAAACAAACACTGTGATAACCACATTTCTTAAGAGCTGCATCAAAAGTGCTTTGGCAGAAGGTCAGCCCTGGATCTGTGATATTTTGGGCTACCCCATGCTCATGGGACCACTTTCAGTGTTTAACATGCAGTGAATAAATAAGCACTCTGGATCTCTTTTTTTTTTTTCTTTGTTTTTTTTTCAGCCTTTTTTTTTTTTTCCTTTTTTTTTTTTTTCCTTTTTTTTTTTTTTTTCTTTTCATGTTCTCCTGGCTGCTATGCAGGAATTTATCATTTTATAACATTTTATGACAGGATGGAAAGTATCACCATCCAGGCAACTTAACACTGGCCTCGCTCACAGCTGGGCTGTTTGACCTTGTTGTGCTCATCAGGGACTGTGTGGGCGATTTGAAAGCTGTGAATAAGAGAACTCCAGGTAAGGCCAGGAACATACAAACTGTCCAGCAGTGAAACACCACTTCTAAGAGGTGATAGAATTTCAAAGTGCATTTTAAAAGAATATCTTTTCAGCAGCTTTGCCTCTGTGGTCAGTTTCTCAAGTGGATGGAAATTCAGCTTTTAGATGAAAAGAGAGAAAGAAAGAAGGACAAACAAGTGATGTTTCATTTCTTCAAATGCTTTCTATCTTTCAAAATTGAAAAAAAAATCCTTCTATAGTTAAAATATAATTTACTAACTTTTTAATGTACCTTTTAATAAAATGTAAGATGGAAATATCCTAAAAGAATCAGGTCTTTTACTAGTGTAGCTCACTATTAGAGCCAGTGGGACAGGCAGTTTACACAGCTAAGTTTCTGGTTTAGAAACAATGTACAAAATAATAAATAAATAAAATTATACACTGATGAAAGACTAGAATTTACATGTCTGGGGAAAGACAAACTTGTGTTTTCTTTTATATTATCCATAGACTGTTCATCTCATATTGTCTGAATTGGCAATGAAAATAAACTATGGTGTTCCCCTCAGACTAGGCCTAAACCCCTGCTAGGAAAAGGAATGACCCAGTCCTGATGAAACAATGAACCACAGAATAACAAAACATTCTAAGCTGGAAGGGATCCACAAAGATCATTGAGCCCAGCTCTTAGGTAAATGGCCACCCACAACCTTGGCATTATTAACTCTGTGCTCAAACCAACTGAGCTCAGGGTGTTTATACACCTTGTAACTTCACATTGATTTCAACCCTGGAATTCTCAATGAAATTGCTCAGATATGTAAATTCATAACTGCTGTATTAAGGTTATTATTTTCCTCTCCCCTGTATGGATGCATTTATGGTTATATAGTTGGGAACAGCATTCTATGGTTTCTACCTACCTCATGTCACAATAATATAAAAATAGCAAGAAAATAATTAAAGCAACATATAATGGCATTCTGAAGATATGCCTTATTATCTTGGCAATATAATGGATGTTCAATACTGTGCTTATACCATCGATTTATCTTAACAATATGTTTCCCATGTGATCAGAAAAACAGTGAATAAATGTGCTGTGGGAAGAATTTTTATGTGTTACTGTGCTTCCTCTTTGCTCACAAGCAAGAATGTTAACATCCCTTATCAATAATTTCATATGACATTGATTTAATAACAGACATCTCTCCAATGGAGCAAAGGATTTTTCAGCATCTTTTGTATTCTTCTTCTTTTCTCATTGTTGAAATGGATGGCTTTTTTTTTGTCTGATGTATTCCTGAGCCCACCCAGCAGTTCTGAGTTGAGTACTGGAACAAAACATTTAATACACATTACAGAGTTTGATCTTTTTTCCTGAATGTCAATGGGAGTTTTGCCATTGACTTGAATTCCAATTCAGGTTGACACATAAAGGGAGAGCATTTGAAACAAGTAATAAGTATTTCATTTGGACTATGATCAGTTTTACAATCCAGAGTCCCTGATGGTGTGTTCAACTGGGAATGTTTCACAAGGAAATCTTTTTGCTTTTTGTGGTCAGTAAGACTACGGGCAGGAGATCAGAGATTCCCAGTAACTGGACTGTTCTGAGTGGAGACATTGTAAGAGTGATTAGAAAACAAAATTTGACCCCATTTGTGTAAAAAGATAAGGATATATCTATTGTAATGAGGAAAGTAAATGATTCCTTTCTTTTTAAAAAAGGTATTCTACAGACGTTCTATTTCTACAATTCTTTTATGAGCAATATTCAGTTTTTTAGTGTCCTATAATAAATTGTCTGTACACCTGAATTTATTCAAGTTCTAGAGAAATTTTAAGCACTTCAGTTCCTAGGTTGTACTTAGACACCAAAATAATACTTTCTGTATGTAGTGAAATGATATAATTACAAAAAAATCTTGAAAATTACACTTGTTCTTCTATTTATTGTCTCTCAGTTACTTCCAGATCCACTTAGTTCAGTTTATACAGAAAAATCTGCATCTTTTCAAGAACAGAGCTGCAAGGTAGCAATAGTACTGGAATGCAAGGCATGGATGAATCTTGGTTATATGATAATAAAAATTTATTTGTCTACATAAAAAACAGATGCAAAAAGGGAGGTTGAATCCCACTGCAAAGGCATTTTTTGTTCATAGCCATACTTTGAATCAAAGCTGACATACTCATAATTGAAGCAACAGGGCCTAGGTTAGATATTGTCTTTTAATTTTCTGGTCTCTGTCATATACAACAGTCATAATTTCCAATTCATTTATCAGTCTGCACATTGCACTGTCTGAGTAGCTCTGTGCTTGGTTTGGTAATCTGTTTTTCTATTGGAGAAAAAAAGGGGATCTTATGTAAATAAAACATACTCAAACATTAATATTTACACATAAATGGAGTCAGTTCAGGAAGCACACAATTAATAACATTTACTGTGGAGCGTCACTTAAGCCTGAATTGGTTTTATTAAGGGAAGAAAAATCTTGTGCTACCAACATAGCTGATGATTAATATGAAACATGTAATTTCTCTATTTAGTCACACCTGACTTAAGAACACTCTCTTAGACCACATTGTCACCAGTACTTTAGATGGTCAATGCATTATTAGGCAATTACTTCTGAGTTTGTTTTACTATCAGACATCAATTAGGACGTCCCCTATACTGCAAGGACGTGTTCCATATCTCTTGAATATGCCAGACATAAACCTATTTGGAGACTATTTATTAATATAAGCACATATGGGACTTCCATTTGCACTCTTTCATGCTGATGTAGAATTGAGCATTAAACAGACACGACTCTAGATTCTCCAAGTGGATTCAGCCACAAGCGACCAGACTCATTTCCATGTCAGACCATGTGTTTTCAATTACACCATAAATTAATCCAACTTATTTTAAAAATTTGGTGGTTTCTCTCCTTTGTTTAGAAAACGAAGTCTGCAGAATGTGTTATATTAAGACTTTGGCCTTGATAATTACTGACACTTTTTTTTCAGCATGATTAGAGCAAATGCAATAATAGATACTACAGTGATTTATAAGCTAATTTGTTGTACTACAGGACAGCAAGTGGAAAGCATTTTTGTTGAAATCTGGATGTTGCTACCAATTTCTTCATATTCCATTTACACTTGCACCGTTTAATCTTATGGATGTCACAACTGATGTAACACAGTCTGTGTTACTTCTCCACTTATTGGCAACAGTTTGGTTTATAAAATAAAGTGAGTTTTCTATATTAAGCCTGATTTCAGAGTTTTTTTCTTTAATACTAGTCTGAGGTTTTGTTTGGTTATGACAAACTGCACCTAGAATAATTCTTCCAGCACTGAAGGAGTTACTCAGGATTCTTAGCACTGCAGTTTGAGCAGGATGAGGCTCTGTGTCCTTCACTAGAGGGAATATTCAGAGAGATGTGGTGAGAAACTCTATGCATGGTTCTCATGCAGACACACCAGTGTTTTATACATCAATGAATAAATTCCTAGTCATTAGTAATTTTTCTCACAGTCAAATGGCAAAGTAATATTGTGCTTATCTACAATAAAATTGTTTTCTTTGGTACTGATTGGTAAGTGACTTTATTCTCTTACCCACATATTTCCTTCCTCTCATTTAACCTTAACATTTTTAATCATTTCCTCTGTCCCGTAATGCAAGATTCATGTGTGTTGGATGGATTGCCATGAAGAAACAGTACTTCTCAGTAAGCAAGCTAGTTTCAACAGCTTTCAGTTATCCAAAGAGAGTTACCATGAAGTACTATTATTCTGTATTTGTTTATAATAAAGAGAAATACTAAAATTTTGTCTAATTTTACACGTAATATCTTTTTGCTGGTAGTGAAAAGGAACTGATATGCAGATGAGCTCCAAGACCAAAGTCACTACTGAAGAAAAAACTGAGCTTTCTTTATAATTGAAGACACATTCAGATGAGATGTCTTAGAGACTGTTTCCTCCACTGATGAACTTAAAGGAAAGAAATCCTGGAAGTGGTCCCTTGGACTAAGAGATAAAGTTTTTAATATGGAGTTTGATGCTTTCCATGAAACTTTGTTTATCTGCAGTTTTGAAGTTATCAAAGCTGAGGGGAAGAAAACAAACATGCTGGGGAGGACATAGATTAGTTTTGAATTGGGGTCAAATTGGACAAGGCAGATATTGGCAGAGTTTTGCTTGAGTCAACACAAATACTTCAAGTTGAGTTCACAGCAGTTTTCAGAAAAATACATATGTTTTATTAAGTAAAATATACTAAATCAAAGAACATCAAATTCCATCTTACATCTCAGGAATCACCTGGTCTTGGGAATTCCAGGTTTCAAAATTCTAGAGCTGGACCCAATATTCCAAAGAATAACTTGTATTTTGTTAAGTGTAACCTCAAAAGCACTCACAAGAAGCCAGAATAAGGTTGCACTTTCTCTTTCTGGTGGTGATGATATAAGTGTGCTTAGGAGAAAATGTTATATTCTTATTGAGAAAAAAAAAAAAATCCTTTGTCTTCAGTGAAGCCACAAATGTGCTTCTGTAAGCTTTAAAAATTTTTAGTGCAAGACTCCAGGTAATTTCACTCCCCTTGTTAGGTTCACCGTACTGGGCATTCATGTATTTCAGTTTTTGCCTATCCATTTCTCTAACTCCCTTCCTTACCAATTTCACCCTGTATTTCTTGTCCTCTTAGTCTTATTTTGCCCTCCAAACTGTGTCACTTCACTTAATTTCTTTCTATTTTTTTGCACACTTAAATATACCAGCAAAAATCATATGGATGCAAGTTATCAACTGCTCTGATGTTCTTCCTGTTTATGTGGTGACCACTCTGATTACGTCTAGTCTGGCTTGCCAGCTGTCTGGGGTGCAGTAATAGATCTATCCTATATTTAAACACTGTTGCAATCAAGACACTTCTGAAAGGACTGTGATTCATTTAAAAAAACCCCATTCTCATCCAGAAAAACACTTGCATATTCACTTAAGCACCTGCTTAATTTCAGCAGAAATAGAAAAATGTAAATATGACTGTAAACTGAGCGTGTGCTATAGTGCTTTCTAGACTACAGTAGGTGAATGTCTGTGACATTAGGATGTATATTAGAATTTTGTTTTCTTTATTTGTCATTGGGTTTGAAACAACTGGTGGGTAAGCCACAAGAGATATTTTTCATTAATCAGAAGATACAGGAACACTTGAAATGTAATTAGGCCAACTGTTTATAAGAACCAGGTCGAAAGGAAAGCTTAGACCCATAAACTATTTATACTAAATGTCACTGAATTCTCAGATTGCAATGATTAACATAGCCATTTGTAAACAGGATGGATGATCAAACCCTTGTGAAAATCGAGTGAAGCAAGTTTATTTTTTGTTTTGTACGCAATCTTTTTCTCTAATGTTATTCACTCAGGAAATGTAACAGATATTGATAAATTTGATAACTTTAGGCAGAGTAAAAATTTGAAAAAGCTGCCTTCCCTAGTATCCTTCCTCTTCTGTGTATTCTTGAAGAGATCATTGAATTTTCATTCCTTCTCTAATTCAAAAATGTTCACAATATTTATTCCCTCAGAAAACGAGCCATGGTCTGCAGTTCATTTATGAACAGTTCATTTTGGAGATCTTCAATTCACCACGTGGTATTGTTTCTGTTCCAGGTGATTTATGCTGTGGTATGTACCTAACAAATGCAGTGTGAAATGTGAACACTACGAATCTTATATATGGCTGGAAAGAAGCTCTCAGTAAAGATGAGAACTCTCAAACTTAAGGCAAGATTGCAACTGGCTTTTCTAGATTGCCAAACATCCTCTTTAAAGCACTCAACACAGTGTTATTTCTGCATGTGTGAAATAACAGGTTGCTTACTCTGCACAATTTTTGGTGCAAACAACACCTTGAGGAAACAAGTCCTGCTCTATCTTTCCATATGTGACTGTGGCAAGCAGGCTGCCAATTTCATCTCAAAGATGTCCAAAACTCTGCAGTGCAGCTTCTTGGAGTGACATATTTGGAGAAGGCACAGTACTAACCAGCCTCAGCCAGTATTGTGTCAACAGAGAGAGAGAGAACAACAAACAGATAGATGGAAGAGAGAGCAAGAAAACAGAAGAATGTGTTTTTAATAAGAAATAATGCAGGACAAATACTGAAAGCCAAATTTATTTTGGTCTGGAAGTGACCCACGGCCCACAGATGGCAGTGGGATTCTTTATTTTAACTTCAATGATTTTTGGCTGAGATTCTTGCAGGAAAACTAGAAACAGCAGGATCTATGGAAGAGAGGCAGAGTGACCCACTAGCCAGAGCACAAGGCTGTGAGTCAGAACATCTAGCTGAGTCAGCTGCTTTGCCCCAGATTTTCTTCATGAGGGTACATTTACATGTAAACAGCATAGCAGAGTGTTCATTGAATAACCTGCATGTGGCAGCCCTGAAACATGGTAATAATGTCAGGCTGACATTTGATTCAGCATGACATGGGGCTGGCCCAAGTAGGTGTTCACAAATGAGGTTTTCTCTCCACATAAACATGGTGAAGCTTCACTTGGACATAGCACCTGATCTGATGATCTCAGGCATAGTTGGACCAGTGGTTCAACATGAACATGTCCACAGCATCACCACAGAAACCACCACAGAAGACTGTGGTCAGGTACATGTGTTGTAGGAGAATTCAGGGTTATGTTCAAGAAGGCCAGATGGAAAAATATAATGGGGCAAAAAAACCCCTAACATACCATTCACTCATGGAGAAAGGACAAGAAGGCTACCACTGCTGTAGGGAGAGAAAGTTTACAGCTCATTTCATGACATTGCAACCAGATTTCAATCAGATATTAATGCTTGCAAATCCATCCAGATTGAAAGAAAGATTAAGTTCTCTTCTTATTGGATTTCACTTTAAGTCTTAGAGGAGGATGTGACAGTTTCTACAGAGAACTTCAAAAAGGTAAAAAAAATTATCACATTTCTTGAAGTTGTTTCTCTTAATACATTTGAAACTCTTTTCTATTTCCTTTGACTACAAATCACTTATTTTCACTATTGTTCTGTCTTTAGATTTCCTGCAGCTTGCTTTCTACTTGTGCTCAGATCCTGTCAGTTAAACATCTTTGAACTAAGTGTACAGAGCTTGAAAGGCAATTTCTGGGCTGTATACTAAAATAGAGACATGGATCAGGGTGTATTTAGAAGAGTGGACAGGTCTGATACGAAGTTCTAAACAGAGGCCAAAAAGGCTATCAGAGGTTAACCACAAAGAACATTTAGATTAGGGTTATCAAATGAAGACATATCCTTCCTGTGCTGACCTTAGGGTAGTGTGAAAGGAATTAAATGCATTTATAGAAGAGACCTCTTTTATATCCGATCATTTTCACATCACTTTAAACTTTACCATATTAAAAAATGGCTATTTTGTTGACAGTCTGATTATGATTTTTCTTTGCTTGTTAAAAATCATTGAAAAACAAACTTATGTCAAAATGGCCTAAACAATAAGAAAATAAAAAGGAATCTACTATCTACGATCTACTGATAGGATAATGGACTATATGCACATGTATGGAATGTAGACTTCACAAGTTTACAAATTACTGGAGTTAAAAAATAAAAGTAAAATTGTACATAATTGCTTCTATTATTTTATTAATATTGAACCTCTAAGTATGTATGTATTTGAGGTCTAGACAAGGATGTTTGAGGCAGAATAAAATTGTACAGTAATGTATGTGATTATTCTGTGTTAAAACTCCTAAAAATTTTATGTTCTCGTGCCTGGTTGTTTCCAATTTTTTTCTGTGGTACATACATGACACATTTTACTAGGTCATCGGTGTTTTGTGCCTGCAGGGCTTGCAGAGAGTTGAGGAACAGCCACAACCCAGTGGTGGCTGACAGCCTTTCTCTCCTACCCACTGCATCAAGTGACAAGGGCACGCCCTGTATTGTGGCACAGTCAGAGATAAGATAAGCCTGTACACTTTGGCATTGCCCGGCACCACAACTTCTCATCACCTTTCCATACACAAGGTCAGGGAGCTGATGAGATCTGGAATGGGAGGAAATTGGAAGCCCTCAGTGCTGTAGAGGGGGAAGAAGAGTTAGGGATTAATGGGAGAGCCAAAATGCTGTTATGTTTTGGATATTGTCACCTCTCACTATGTGCTAGCACTACAACCTGCACATGAGGATGTGTTGGCTTCAATGCTGTCACTTCAATGCTATCACTTCTGTGCCAGTTTAGACTCTTGGGGTGCTGGAGGTATTGATAAGGAAGGGGGAATACCTTGCCCATATTGCATCAGCAGATTGAGGACAAGAAAAGACAGATTTGTGCACCTTAATGCAGAAGGCAGGTCCATGAGGGTTGCTGAATTCTGCTCCACCAGTCAGACATTAGCCAGACCCTGAGATTATCTCAGCTGGGTGGAGCATGGTGCTAACATGGCCAAAGTTGTGGGTTTGATCCCTGTACAGGCTATTCAGTTAAGAATTGTACTCAATAATCCTTGTGGGTTTCTTCCAACTCAGAATATTCTGTGATTCTGTAAAATAAAGCTCTCCTAACTTAACATTGCATCCTACTGTGTTCTTCTATCTTCTCTTCAAAGAAGAGAACTTGCTTGACTAACAAGTTAATGTGCTCAGCTCATAGTGTCCTGTCAAATCTGTACTTTCTACCTTACTCCCAGGGCAGGACCTCTTCAGACAGTTTAGACAGATCCTCTAGATACTACACTGATATTTGTTGAAATCTTGCAGCAAACTCTTTCATTGCAAATGTTGTCTCAAGTGTACCATTCTAAATGATGGATTATAGGGAAATCCATGAAAACTGAAATGTTACTAGAGTCCCAGGCAGGGACACACCATTTTTTTCTGACCCAAGGAATAGAATGTATTTTTGTTAGGCAATGCCAGGCAGCAGAATATGTCAGTGAGCTACATCATGAAATAAATAGCTAAATGTGAGGTCAAGAGAGAGGAGGGAGACTGCAGTGTGAAGTGTAAACTGGGAAGAAATTGGGCTTCCCAGGTGCCTCAGCAGCCTCAGGAATCAAGAATATCTGAGCAGCTTCACATGCTGTTCAAGGACTAGAACACAGGCAGAGAAGTGTCAGGCAGAGGTGGACTAAACAGGTCTTATGTAAAATGGTGGCACAAGCTTCTACTTATGTACTGATGTGGAACACAGCCTCATCTCCCCTGGTAAGTGGAAAGAGACCAAAATTGTTTTCACAGAAGAAAAAACCATGCAAATGGAATGGATCTGTTGCCATTCTAGATTGGAACTGATGTCATTATCTGATAAAACAACATACAATACTGAACCTCAATCCTCTCTGTCTGACTGTCCTTGTCATGACATAGATCTGTGCAGATGAAAGAACTGTAGGACTGTTCTGAATGGCAAAGCTGTGAAGAAAGTCAGAAGGTTTCAGAATACTATGAGAACAGAGTGGACAACTGCCTTGGATGGGTGACATTAATGATTATAAGCAGCCTTAGAGGCAGCTGCTGTTGAAGAAATTCCCAGTGTTACTAGTTTAATACTGGACTCAGAAAGAGAACTGATAAAATTGGAAAGGACTGAAGAGGTATGAACTAAATTCATCAAGTCTGGAAGAAAGAACTAAAAGGTCTGGAAAGAAGAGTGGTGGGATTCCACAGTAGGGGGAAACTGATTCTTTCCTTCCATCTTGCTGTGTTGTAACAATCAAAGATGCAAATGGCTTTGTCAAACAGTTGAGTGAAATTCAGAAATAACAATTTGTAATAACTTATCTAACTAATCTGACAACCTGCATTTTACCTTAGAGTAAAAACTAGAGTTATAGAAAGCTACTATTGAATCTAAGTCTCTGCCTTTTTCTAAGTTTCAGAGGGACTTGAGACTTAGTTCTACAACTCAGGGTATTACTCCCCATTGTATATTTTCATTATCCTTTTTTTTTATTATATCATCCTTCTTTGTCAATACTGTATTATAAACTTCAGCAGTAGTTTATGATAATCAATCGGTTTAATGAAGTTAGCTCTTGAGAGTGCCCAAAGGTTGTATTACTCATTTCTGCAGCAGTTTTAAGGAGAGCAGAGGTACCGTGGGCGAAAGCTGAAATTTGTCAGTGATGTTGGCAAGGCTATTACCTGCTTTCCCAATGAAGTTGTATTGACAAATGGGAAGTTCATCTCTCTGTGACCAGTGGTACCATTTTTCTTTGCCTTTTGCAACTGGCTTTAACCCAGAGCAAGAGGTCACTCATCACTCTCTCTGACCACTTGTGCTAGCAAAAAAAAAAAAAGCGCAATTTCTGAAATAAGTCTTTAACAACTGTCACATATTTCTCTTCTCCTGTTGATGTTTGTAGAGAAGCATGTGTAGAAGTTTTATCATGTTAAGCCGACATGGCCATGAATCTGAAATTACCTATCACATGATTGGAGATAAAGAATATTTAGGGACTTGGAAGGCTGTTTTATTTTTGTTTTGGTTTGCTTTAAGTAGCATGTAGGAGAGAACCAGACATTAACAGGTGACTAGTTTGAACATAATGAAATAGCTTGTTCTCACACAGATTATTTTTCAACTATGCTATGTAAATAAAATAGTTTTGTATGAGGGAGAGAGGACAGTAGCCCTGCATTTGGTTTTGCTGTGATTTTGTACTTGTCATAATAAAATTTATTACTAACTCTGGGTGAAACTCACTGAGAAAAATTCGTCTTGTTCTGCTCTATGAATGTCACATATTTGTATTCCAATAACTCCTAGAATTAATCCCTAACCAACTGAGACCTCCTGATCATAGCATGTCTACACACATTTGGAAAATTATGGTCCCTGCTTAGAGTTTAATGGTAAAATTAAATGCTGCAAATGATTGCCACTTAATTGACTTCGATGTAGACTTCCTCCTATAGGATTTCTCTTGGTATGCATACTAGAGGAGAATTTGTCCCAGTGGATGTATACAGCAATATAACTTCTTGGATATTTAAAAATGTGCTGAGGGATGATGTAATTTGAGATACACCATAAATTAAATAAACTATGCTTAAAATATATTGTATTATATAGAAGAGAAACCATTATTTAAAAATAGATATCAATGGATTTATTGAGAAAGCAGGCATATGGCACTGGACAAAACCTCAGGCATTAACAAAAGCAATCCTCTGTTACTGTAGAGGCTATATATAAGACCTATATTATCTAAACTTATACTAAGCACCATCTTTAAATAAAGAAGTTGTTATTTTCCTGCCATAATGGTTACTGAATAAAAACCTACCTCTTAAGGGTAAGAAAATATTATTTTCTGGACTCATTCGAGATTGGGGCTGTATTAAAGTTTAGAGAATAATGAGACAGTTTTCTCAGCATTAAGAGTATTACATAAAAAGATTCTGGGTTTTATATACCATATGTAACAATAAGGAATCACATGCTGGAATTCATTTAATGTTTTGATGAGATTTGCTAAAAATCCCCAAATCTTCAGCCTCGCAGTTTAGATTTGATTTTAAACACAGAGTCCTAAAGATATGCTGACTCCATGGAATTTTCAGAGCCATCTTAGATCATCTGTAATTTAAGATGTCTTCTTTTTCCTTAAGAAAAAATTAAAGATTGAAGACCTTTTTTCCCTGGAAATCGTATTTTCCATGGAGTGAAATGTAACATATGAAAAGGATATACACATTCAGGCTTTTGAATCCAATTAAAATCTTCAAGTTTGGTTTGTTTTGGTGGAATAATAAAAAATTTTAAAAAAGGGAAAGGCACCATGTTATTCAAAAAAGATAAACATTTTCCGACTAATACTCAGAAAGATGATCAGACTTGAGGAGAGTCTGCTTGCAG
Organism: Illadopsis cleaveri; assembly: GCA_013399915.1. Taxonomy (NCBI): domain Eukaryota; kingdom Metazoa; phylum Chordata; class Aves; order Passeriformes; family Timaliidae; genus Illadopsis; species Illadopsis cleaveri. The sequence goes on from VXBB01015696.1 coordinate 578,437, forward strand.
GACAAATACAGAAATAGATTTATGAATGTGAATGGATGCTGTATGTTCTCTATGGTGTCCAGTTTTTTATTCTCTTAAGTGACTTTTCAATTGATAAAGAGGCTGCAGTTTTTGAACTACGAAAGACTTTCAATTGTGTGCCAAACTATTTTACCCTTTGTATTAATTCTAATAATCTTGAAAATATAACTGGAAATAAGTATATAACTTAGAAACTTTTCCTTTGTTTTTCTCGTTTTTTTTTTAATTTTTTTTTTTTTCAAATTACATGGTCTTTCATATACAAAATCTTTGGGAAAAAACAAGTTTGTTAGAGGAATCATTTCTTGAAAAAAGTCCTGGTTTTAATTTATATTTCATTTCTATAAATATTATTTCACAACTAGTAATGCATTTTTGGAAGCAGTCTAGGTGCTGATTTGTTAAAACAGTCCTGATTCCTCCAAGCGCCCAAAGTGAAACAGTTGGCTGCCATCGAAATATCATTCCATCAGTGGGTTTTGATTGCCTAAATATTTTTGTTCTTGGATATTGGAACAGTCTCCATTGTCACATGTGTACTGTTCTCACTGATGTTAGTGTGGTTGTGTGCTGAAAATGACAAACTTTCTACCTATATAAACATCTCTCATAGCATAGCTTTAACCTTTAAGGAGGTTCAGAATCCTCGTCTTTCCAAACTGGAGATGTATTTTGATCTTTTCTTAAAACAGAGTATATCAACATCCATTCAATAAGACGTCAGGAGGGACAACAGCAAAGATATTTTAAAGTACTACAGAGGAGCAAAGCAGAAGCTGACAGCATGCAGCAACCTTATGTATCCAATTTACTATTATAATAGTAAACAACTATAGTAGTAAAACAATTACTCTCTTTTGAACTTTTCTTATTAGCCAAGAAATATTATGCTTCTCTGAGCAGAAGATGTGAATGACCCATCAGCACAGGACAGGACACGGCAAATCAGTTTACAGAAATTGAGCAGCCAAATCATTAATTTTCAGTGGGGAATTATGCTTAAAATCTTACAATATAAGTGGGAAAATGTTTTTGATAAAGAGGAAATGACTCAGTGTGTTTTTTGTTTACTTGCTCAATTTGTCTTTTTTGTATTTATCAAAGCTAGTGCTGCTCCATCTTATTTTTGGTACTAAGCGCATTCCATTTCCCTCACTTGCTGGTAAACAATTTTCTAACTAAAATAAAAATTAAACTTTAAAATCAAAATTCAGCAAGAAATAAAACCTCAGATTCCTAAGAAATCTAAAGAACATCAATCAGCATGTATATAAGTAGAAAACAAAAATAAAGAGTTCACTATCCAATCAGCAAAGTATTACATCAACAGTCCTTTTAAAGATTCATTAGTGTTTCATCACCAAAGGTTGACTTCATGCTGTGTTTGAGTTGCTTGAATGTCAATGGTGAGATGAAATGAGTATACCAAGAGCTGAATAGTTCTTTTATGCTTATCCAGAGAGTAGAACCAATGAGTTTTAAATCCAGGAAGAACGCAGATCTACTTTACAAAGCCTTGTTTAACAGAATTTTTCTTCTTCTAATTAACCCCAGGCCCCCCAAGTTGAATAAGATAAATGTGCAAGGAGAAATGGTGCTATTGCCAGCTGTCTGAAGGCTTCATTACTTCAAGTCTCTAGGTCTGATCCTGATCAGAGTCAAATCATTTTTACGCCACAAAAAATTAAGAGTGTTCAAGGGAAACATTCCCACCCTATTTGTGTAAAAAATCCCAACAACCTCTAAAAATCTGGGTCTGTAATTTATGAAGGAATTAACAAATACAGGCCAGATGCTATGCTACTCTGGCACAGGAATAGGAAGCATTTGGAGCTGCATTTGTTCCATTAAACACCAGGGAAAGGATTTCCTTACATGGAAGAAAGCAAAATTTGTATCATTCCTGCACCAGTTTTGAAGCCATATCTGCCCTTTAGCAGCAGAAGCTGGAGCACAAGAGTAGTTACAGACTTTTTTTAGCTTGTCCTTGTTCCAGACTATCATAATACTGGTAGCTGTCACCATTTCTTGGGAAGCAGCAATTTGCAGGAGGGCCTTCAAAGAATTTCAAGCTCCTTTTGGACACCCAATGGTGCTGGAGGAGAGGAAAGGCAAGGTTGCAAAAATTCTGAGTTACATTCAAGTTCCATCATTCCCTACATCCTCTTCAAGTGGTGCAGAAGAGAACTGAACAGCAGGAAACTATTCTCCAAACCACTGGCATGTATTGTTAACCTGTCGCTTTCTGGTGCTTAGAAAAAGTTTTTTAAGACCTACAGCTACAAATGGCTCAGGGCACACATCAGATACAGCTCTTTATATCTCTGCTACAGTGTATAGAATAAACACACCTTTGCACACATTCTGAACTACAGATTTCAGTCCACAGTCTGGACTATCATCCATAGCATGGAGGTCTCGGTTCTGTTTCTTGTTGATTTCTGAAGAAATTATCTCTAGTTCAGCTGAGCAATGTAGTTTTTTCTTGAATTAAAAGATTGAAAATCATTGCAAAACTATAAAAACGTGTCACATGATTTGTCCTAACTTCTAAACAGACACACTTTAAGCTATCCATTATATTTTGAGAGTGGCTTCCACTAAAATATGATCACTGCAGGCAGAATTATTTCAAAACTAACGTTAATTTGAAATAATGTTTTAAAGTGTTCTTCTAGGTGGCTGTAAGAAAACTTTTATAGCAAAGTAGCTAGGAGTCCTTGCTAGCAGATATGAACATAAAAGCTGCCTGACATTCTTCATGTCAATGGTATTCACTACAACCAGCAAATAGACAAATTAAAATTTCTTTTCTTTCCCTGTTAACAATCCACAACCCTTTGTATTGTCCAACAGTTGTAAATACTTCAAAGACAGGTGGGCTTTACAGCATACCATGAAAGTCATCAAATGTAGATTATGTGGAATACAAATTATGCATGCTATGTAATGTGCCAGACAGCTTGAAAAAAAGTTTGAAATGGGGAAACATCTTTGCTGCATGCAGAAATGCTGAGTGAGACTTGCCCCCAACCTAGCAGGATAATATGAAAATTCTGTTTTAGTAGATTTTTTTTAGCATTTCCCTTCTTTCCCAGTTCCCATGTTTAAATGCCTTATTACTATGAGACCTAAAGCTGGCAAATGCATGTTGCCTTCAGTGACAGATACTCTTGCTTTAAAATTGCTCAGTAAGTCCTTAAAAACCAAACTAGGAAGAACTTCTGATAGGCTACTCTTTCCTCACATGTCAATCTACTTTTCCAGATTTACAAATGTGTACATCATTTGCAATAAGTACATAGGGCAGTATTTGTATAAACAAATTAGCTTAATACAGTAGAATATTGCCATATTTTTCAACAAAGGCATGTGTTCTGAGGTATAAAAGAACACAAATTATCAATTTAATTTTTATTTCACTTCATCTTTTTTGCATTAAAACAGTCATTAGAACAGATGCATAAGTCAACAGATGCATAAGTCATGCATGAAGAAATATGATTTAGTATTTCTTGATCAAACAAAGACTTCCAAAACAATAAAGAAAACCACATTGACTGTGTAAATAATGGCAGTGCTGTATGGGAAATGGAGAAAAAATAATTTGAAGAAATTTTATGATCTAATTCAAAATGACCAACCTATTTATGCCTTGCCAACTCAAACACTGTGCAACATTTGCAATTCAGTTGGGAGAAATCAATTAATTTCCTAATGTTTATGCTTCATAACAGTTGCAGAACTTCAGCAATGATTCTGTCCTTCTAATCTATCCATCAGTTCAAACTCCATTCCAATGAACTTTTAACTGAAAAGAGAGACGTTGGATCAAAGGAGATTTTTTAAGAATTCTCCCACCTCAGCATTACTTTTATTCAGTGGAATGAAGGTTGTCCTCTTTGCAAAAATTTCTTTGACAGCACTGACTATTCTGAATTTCCTCAGAATTTTTTGTGTCTGTATATTTCAGCTTCTGGTATGCTTATGTTTGGAAAGGTCTTTGTGATGATGGGTAAAAATATCTTTTTTCTGATTCATTCATGGACAGAAAAAAAAATCTGTTTTAAGGCTTGATTGTGCAGACACACTACGGGAGAACAGTTATATTCAAGTTTATTGTAAAGTACATATTCAAGTGGCTACTGACTGGAAAACTATTTGCCAAGACATGTCTGAAAATACAGAGTTACTTCTTGTAATAATCTTTACCTAACATCTTCCAGAAAACATTGTTTGGATTCATTTGGGGCTATTCACTATGAATTAGGAACTTCAAGGTATGTGCAAACTTTATGAGCATTACAAAGAATAACAGATTGTTTAATGAGATTTTCTTTGTTGTTTTTGGGGAATTTCAAAGAAACTGAAAGTAACAGGTATCCCAAGATTTAATAACTTTCAGGGGATTGAATTTGTAGGAAAATCAAATAATCTTGTTTGCTTTGTGAATTAAGCATGGTTTCATTGCAATGTTTTGTTTAACACAGAATGTTAGTAAAATGAAACTGATATATTTTAATACAATTTAGGTTTTGATAAAAATGTGTATGCATAAGGGTAGATGTACGTATACAAATCCTCTTGCCTATCTTGTTATGATCATGTTTATATGCAATTATGATGATTTCCTGACAATCTTCAGAGTCCCCCATCTTCAGTTTTCTATTAAATAAAGGTGACAACTATTTTATTCTGAAGAGTTTTGACAAATGCCCCAAATAATCAGAATGTACATGTAAGAGAATCATCCCATCATTAAGGTAACTCTTCAGACTGGTGGCATTACTGGATCTGGTATATAAAGATGCAGATATACAAATTTGTCTCTCCAGCAGTCCTCCTGGGTTTTGCTACTGCATAATTTTTTTTCTTCCTTTCCTAAAGGAGCTGTATACCTAGTTTATATGTACGTTTCTATTCCTTTGGGCTCAGTTCTTGAAATTAATCAGGATTTGCCTCCTTAGCATAAAAGAAAGACTAATTTGGTTTTATATTTTAATCTCTTCTGATCCTAATAGCTGATTACTCAGCATCCAGCATTTCTCGTAACTAGTTCAGCAGGGCACCAAATGAAGGTATCTGGCAGCAGGTTGAAAACAAAATAAAGTAGTATTTCTTTTCACAAAATTAAAACTTGAATTACTAAGCTGACAGTCACAATCTTCCCAAAATGAAAATTCTAAACTAGCTACAGAAGGTAATACTTGCAGTACCATGGCAGAAAAATCTTTTGAGGGCTGCCAGAGGCATCTGCAGTGCAGAAGCCAGGGGAGGTGCCAAAGGGCACTTGATGCTCACACTCCTGGCAGTGTCCTCAATCAAGTGTAGTCGTGGGCTGAACACCAGCACAGGCTCAATTCTCTGCTGGCTTGAATGACTGCCCTCAATTTTTATCGTATCTACTGAAGTTAAAGGTAAAAGTACAATGACTCTGATCAGTCCCCATGTAGGATGAATGTATTAATATCCAAGATTAGAGATAGATAGAAAGAAAAATAATTTACTCAAGTCAGGGGAAGAGTTAGTTCAACTGCTGCAATGGCTATAGCTGGAAGTGAATCAGGTGTGAGGCAATTCCACCTGCAGGCTCCATTCTACACTGGTTTGGAGAAATTACATCCCCATATTTCAAAATACCTGTGTTTTCCATAGCATCTAATGGTTTCTTCAGCACTTTAATTGACATTTAACCAAATCTAGTAATGAGACTGTGTTTTCTTAAAGGCCCTACTAAAAAATGTAATATTACTTCCTGTAGCTATGGAGACCTTTGCTCTCGTTAGTGCTGCTATTCCATTTGACTGTAACCTTGAATAATCTTTAAAGAATGTTTTTAGTCATGGGCCCTTCACCTTCTGGTGATTTCATCCAGATACAATTTCCACAGGCTTTACTGTGTTAGACAGAATAAAAGAAAGGACCATCTGAATAAAATAAAATGTCACCATTAAATTGGCTTTTGTAGCTTAAGGTATAATGTAATGATATTTTCCCAACAGCTGCTTTCAGTTGAATTTGAAGTTTTGAAAACCTTTTGCATCTGATTCAAGTAATAAAATGCAGGTTGTGTTACTTCCTCCTTCTGTGTCATATACAATAAGCAAAACGTTGATACTTTACATGGAACGGGTGGTCACTAGTAATTTTTACTGTATGTTAATGCTATTTGCTGACCTCAACATTTTACAGATGAGTCACCCAATGAAAAATTTGTTTAAAAATCAAGGTGTGGATAGATGTTATTTTGGAATTAAATGATTCAGTATTTTTTCCCAATACTTCTTGCTCACAGAATTTTATTACTTGCACCTTTTTTTTTTTTTTTGTATTATCATATCTTTCAGCTTTTTACAGCTAGATTGGAATGAGTGAAATTCTACACATCTTCATGTGTTACCTTTTATCCCAAGAGATTTTAAATAGAAACTAGACAAAGGAATTACTTCATCAAGCACTGAAGTACAGAAATCCCTGAGGTGAAATGTAGCAACTGCCTGTCAGTATATGCACCAATATGCAAGAAATTAGGACAAGGAAGGAAGAATAGGCATATTCATAGGAATTTAGTGAGGCAAAATCAACACCTGAGGCTGAAGTAATACACCATACTTCTGTGTGACGATCTTTTGTGAAGCTCAGTTCTTAGTGCATCTAAAAGAGTCACTTTCTCCTTCATCATATGTTCCTTATTACAGTAAGGAACCATAGTTCCTTACATATTACCGTAGTAAATATTGTGCAAACATTAAGCATTTTCTAAACAAGGAAGACAAAGAGTTTAAAGGGGAAACTATTCCAGAGCCATGAATTTAGTCCTTACACCTGTCCCATCTGCACTTTCCCCCTACAGTAATACCAACATCCTTGATTTTAAAGGAAGACTTTAACTACTTTACTTATTGAGCATCTGCTGCAAATTCTTCACCACAAAACATTTCAGGGCATAAAAATAATGGAAAAGATACTAAAATGAAGGCTTTAAATGGTAGAGGTTGGAAAGATAAAGATTTTTTAGAGGTATCTGAGAAGCAGGGAACGAACCAAGGGATAACATAAGAAAGCAAAAACCCTGAAAGAAAGATCTTATACAAACTATGAGGAAAACTAGGAAAACAGGAAAAGAGTTGTGCAGTAAAGTCAAAGTAAAGAGAAACACAAGGAGATTAAGAAGGAGGATGAGGAAAAAGATATATATATA
>VXBB01015699.1:0-15634 GCA_013399915.1 Illadopsis cleaveri
CTCTGTCAGTGTGAATCCATTTGTCCTTGTCATGTCCCTCCAGGCCCTTGTAAATAGTCTCTCTCCCTCTTTCCTGCCAGTTCCTTCAGGCCTTGGAAGTAAAAAGGACTACCAGCTCTAGTCTTTCACTTAGTTACTAAATTTGATGAAGAATTTTGATTAGGGACCATTTCTTTAAAAAAAAAATAAAAAAAAATCTAAATATAGATTTCTCCTTTTTTAAAAATTTAATGTGTGGATTGTGTGGATTTTAAAAAAAATTTTGTTTTGCTTTTGAGACAATTGAAAAACTTCAAAATGTAGCCGCATACAGGAATAAGCCCTCAGAAATGTATTTTTAAATGAGAGGTATTAAATACATAGTCCAAATTCTTTGGAGAAACACCTATCTGCCATCAGTTTGCCATACTGAGACATGTTTAGCATCACTGAATATTAGGAGTTATATTCAAGTGCTTAACTTCAAGCAAACATTCATACGGACCTGTGAGAAATATGAATGTTCAAAATATTTCAGCTTGGACCCTTCATGGACTTACAGAACTTGGATAGACAGAAAGAAGAGAAATGTTATTGACAGCATTTCATGTAACAGAAATTCTACTGTATCAATGACCAGCTGAAAAAATTGAATGTTTGAAATAAGGTCAGTAAGGTTTGAATGCAAATTTATGCTTTATATTTTATAATCCTATTATATTTCTGTGAACAAGAGGATGGCAAAGCAACCAGCTTTGCTCTGATCCAAATTTAATTTCTGAATAAGCATCAGATGCAAAGAGCACAGTTTCTTAAAGGCCTGAACTTCCAGGAACTCATTCTGCTATTGCCATCTTGTGGATGACCTGCAGCATGATGCTGCTCATTTGGCATCTCTTTTATCCTGCTTTTGTGAAGGATGTTTCCTGATATTCCACATTACCATGGTAATCCATTACCTGAAAGTTACGAAATTCTTTATGTCAAAATAATTGAATTTATTAATTTCAATTAACCCATTAAAGAAAATTAAACTTGTCTCGATAAATTGTGAGTTACTTTGTCCCAGTAAGATATTGAACAGTGGTAGTATGTGAACCGAACTTTAAAAATTATCAGCTGTGCCATAAAAGTGGTTTTAATTACCTTTGTATAGTTCCCTTTTTGTTAGAGGATTGTATTATGCTGAAGAAGAATGAGCCATTGTTTAAGGCACAAGGCTTATGTGAATCATGAGACTATTCAAAGTCACAAAGCCTTGAAGATAAAAGTTTTAAATACGAATGTATTAAAGATTGTGCAAAACTCAGAGATCTTGGTGCTCAGTGGGAGGAGTTACATTATATATGAGAAAGCTTTCCAGCAATACTGTGGACCTGTTATTTTTGTTCTTGCATTTTACATGTGAGAACTCTTGTGAAAACCAACCTCACAAATAACATCAACCACTTTATAATGCATATCATTATCTTAATATTAACAACATTATAATATTTAATAACAATTCATATAATATCCTGCGAAAGGCAATTCCCATTAACTTGTTTCCCACACTCTCTATCTCTGGAAGCAGGGCCCTCTCTCTCTATTCAGGTCCCCTCTGGATCACAGCTTGCTCTGGCATCCACTCGCTTTGCTGTGAGCACTTTTCCCATGGGCTGTGAGTGGATCTCTGCATCCCCTGTGGACTCCATGAATTACAAATTGTCTGTTTCACCATGGTCCTCACCACGGCTTGCAGAGAGAGCACCTCCTCCCCCTCTGTCCTTCCCACTGACCTTGGTGCTGCCATGTTGTTTTCCCTCACACACCCTCACTTCTCCCTCTTCTCTGACTAGAAGAAAAACTACTGCTCGTAGGTACCATTGCCAACAAGTTCCTCTAATTCAAAGATCCTTGCAGGATTCAGCAGCACTGAGAAGTTGATTTAGTCCAGGTTCCACATCAAGGAATCACTCGCCGTGTTTCTGCTTCTGGCTGGGCAGCCCCTCCACCATGGCGTGGGCAGTGGCAGCCATGGAGGCACTGGCCCTGTTTAATGCCTCTCCCCATGCAGAGTGCTGGGAAGGAGAAGCTGCTGCCTCCCCTTGCCTTTTTCACCCACAATATGTTTGGCTGGGGGCAGCCAGATGGGCAGGGCTCGTGGCAGGCCATGCCAGGATGGCAGCAGCCACGGCACATTGGCATGGGGTGCATTGGCATGGCAGCAGCCTCCCCACCCCAGGGAAAAAACCACATACGCACTGGTTTGATTTTCTTCTTAGAAATGCCATCACAGAGGCATTACCAACCTCTCTGACTGGGCCAGCAGTGTGTCCACCTTCAGAGCCATCAGAGACTGGCTCTGTCAGACACGGTGGAAGCTTCTAGCTGCTTCTCTTTACCCCTGTGGCCACCCACCCCTACCAAAAACCAGGTGGTGCCAAACCAACACAAAGCCTGTGAGTTTTTGTACCACAGCAGAATTTTGAATCATAGAAGGATATGTGCTTTGTAAGGTGGACCCCATTGCTGCAAAATGAAAGGGGATATTAAAATAGAGCAGCTTTTATAAATGTTAAAGCCATGACCTGGGCAGAAATATGCCAATAAAAAGATTCAAAAGACAAAAAAATTTGACTTTAGAAAAAACTCAAGGAGTAAAGTAGAAAATACATCAAGACAAGACATAAAATAGAAAAGACAGCCCCTTTTCAGGCACCATACTATATATTTTTTCAGCCATTTTCTGATTAGAAGAAAAGACTGTCATTAAAAATAAATTACAAAAGTAGCTTTTTCCATATGTTTTTCCCTACACAGTAATTTCTGAATTTCCCACTGTGAGTACATGATTAGTCAGTGCCTATTTACACAAACTCTGTGAGCTTGCAGAGCCTTATTCAGGGAAAGGACGGCTGAGAGAAAATCCTTTTAAATCAGCATACATTGTGGAGTACCTCAACACTGCTGTCGAATTAGAATACTCAGAGTTTTGTGAAGTGGAAGGAGTCTCCCAAAAGTTCTTCTGCACTTGGACAGAGGGGCAAACCTGACAGCATCACTTCTATAATAATGGTTATATAAAGGTCCATGTTACTTAGACTATCCTGAACCTCTGTCCCAGTCTAGTTTTATAGACCATAGTTTTATATCTTGCACCCAAGGATTTGAAAGATTCCTGATGGAGAGGGCCCCTGGAGAGGAGCAGCAGATATGCAGGTGGACACTGAGAGTTCTAAGCACAGTGAAGATCCTGGAGCTCAAGGTTTAGGAATACAAGTGCGAACCACACTGGAACCTGCCAGCTTCAGTGGTCAATTCATGTGGCCCTCTCCAGGGTCACCACATTTTGTCACCTGGCACCATATAACATCTCCCTTGGGGGCTGGGGCTCTTGCCAGCCCTCTGACATTATAATTAACGTTCATAAAGCTTCACTTGCCCTTCAGACCTGTTGCTACCCCTCCCTGACTCAGTGCAACATGCCTAGACACAAGTTAGTGAATGTAAAACAGTTTTGGTAGAGAAGATTTTTTTGTTTTCTAAACAGATTCCATGGCTTAAAACAAATATTTAAATTTTGTCTCAAAATATTAATTTGGTGTTCTTCACATAAAGATATTTAGAGGCTTGGAGGTAACACAGGCAAGCTGTCTGGTGCTTAAAGCTTACAGGAATGTTCAAATTCATGGTATTTGGCATAATGTATTTTATTCATGTCAAAAATTGTCTTCTGAGAGGAAATTATTAAAGAGTGCAGTGGTAGACACTTTAAAAGTTGTTTTGCACCTCCCTCTGTGAAAAGTTGTTGCAGTTCATTAGGATTATGGTTTACTAGGAGTAAGGAACAAAGATTCATCCTTGGCAGTGCCCAAGGCCAGGCTGGATGGAGCTTGGAGCAGCCTGGGACAGTGGGAGGTGTCCATGCTCATGGCAGGGGGTGGGACTGGATGAGCTTTAAGGTCCGTTCCAACCTGAACCATTCTGCGATTCTGGGATCTTTCTTTGCAATAGATCTTGAAATATGGCAAGTAACTTTTTGGTGCTTTTTTGTTATATATATTTTTAATTACACTCTGGTTAAGCTGAGCTCCGTGCTGTTTGCTTCCCTCCCTTTGAGGTGATGGCTTTTCTGCCTGGGGTCCCATTGTCCAGTTAAAGCTGTGCAGGGAGATGGGCAGAGGACAGAGGACAAACCTTCTGGACTTACTACAACTGGTTAATGTCCAGGGAGGGCAACAGAAAAAAAGCAAACATATGTATAATTTATATTGTCCAGCCCAACATTCCATAATTAAGATGCAAAAAATTTAAATGCATATTTATTATCTTTAATGTATTTCTCTGGCTGTGTGATTTATTGCCCAGACATTAATTACTTGACTGAATCCTATTTTCCACTGCCTGTATTCTCACCCCCAGGATCTCTAGCACACTATTTTTGTATTTCTTTAGGGATTTAGAACCTATCAAGTGATAGCCATGTGCATTTAACAGGAACACCAATGATTTCAGCTGCAGGACTCTTTGCATGAATGAACTACAAACTGATTTTTAGAACCCTGAACAAGATGTCTGAAGTAATTTTAAATAGCTCCCACTTACGTTGCTTAAAAGATCTGAGGAGCTGTTTATTTTCTGAGGGCGTTTAGAAGTTCTGATATTTCAGGAATTCAGAATACAAACAGTTTTCATATAAACCCTGAATTTCATTAGAGATTATTAGAACAATTGAAAGGCCTTGCAATAGAGAAGTAATTGATCTGTTCTATTCAAATGAAGAACACTTCTGTACAGTTTAATAAAAAGCATCTGTCATAAAGATTATGTCGTACACATTGTGGGAATTCTGTCACCACAGACAACGTTGATTAATTGTAATAAACAGAAATTGTCACTAAAGCTCTCAGCTTATGCCATCTAATATTGTGTGAATAAATTTCATTTTCTAATATTATGAAACAGTAAGAGTATAATAAATCAACTACCTAAGTCCTTTGAGAATTTTTGCATAATTTACCAAAACAAATTGATTTTAGCAGTAAAGCTACTAATTTACATGGGGAAGAATTGTTTTCCTAGTGTGATGAATTTAATTTCTATTTCCCTGTTTGCATGAATTTACTCAAGCAATTCATCACTGCTAGAATTAAACTACAACCGTGTTTTAGTTGAGCAGGCACATAACCTACACCTGGATGACAATAAAGTGTCTTTCAAAGGTAGGATGTGAAATTTAATGAAATTGGAAAGGCCACGCTACCTGTCAAAAATGTGAACAATAAGATGCTGCACAGAAATGCAAAGTATTTGGACAATTTTATCCATAGATTGGTTGTCAACTTTTAATTTCTTAGGTCTAATCTTTCTGATAATTTATAAGGTTTTATTCTAAACTTGGATATTTTCTCATAAGGAATAAAGGTGTAAAAGAGAGTTTGTGAAATGAGTAGGTTTAAATTAGGATAGAATGAACTTTCTCTTCAGATTTTTAAAATGACTCATCCATCCAGCATGCACAATATGGGAATAAATTATATTTTGCTGTTGGTTCAACTTGGGACTGAAAAGTAAAATAATACTACTGGCAATCCAAGTGTGAAAGGAATGAATTTGCAGTTTTATGTCCATAGTCCAGCATAAAATAATCCAGTGGCTGCTGTAAACCCAGAGTGAGTGAGTTTATAGATCTGGAAAGCAGTGCAAGGATGTGTTTTTCAGGCCTGCTCTCTTTGGAGAGTGCAGCTCTCAGGCAGGAGGCTCCTTCCCTGAGGTCCCCTTAGTCAGGATCCAGTCAGCATTGTGTAAAGATTCCATCCTTCCAACAGGGCAGGGCAGGAGAAAAACTATCCAGAGTTGCTCCTCACTCAGTCAAGAGAGCCTTAAAATACTCACTTGCCTTTTTTTCAGATATCAAACCAAATTGAAAGCTGCAGGAATCCAGGACAGAAAGTAGCTAAAAATGGACCCCTTTTTCCCTATCATGAGCAGCATCAGATCTAGTGTTCACTAACAAACACAGCCGGAGGAAACTAAACAATAAAGGAAGTTTCCCTTGTTGCCTACTGAGCTGAAGGCAGTTGGTTGTATTTTAAGGCATAGTAGAGATTGAATTGTGCCTGTAGATATTCCAGGAATAACACAATACAAAGGAAAAAGCTCCAGATTCTTAGAGGAATGGACACAGTGACAGACTGGCTACTTTTCAGCTTCTCAACTCCCTCCATCCTTAGGATAAGAAGCAGAAGCAGAACACTTCATTTAGATGATCCAGAAGTAGTTTATCAGGCCACTGACCTCTCTATTTATAAATTGATGCCCATGTTAAATTACATTGATGCAAAACTCGTTTGCTAGGTAATGATGCAACATGTTTGAAAAGAGAGCTGTCACTTACTCTGTTTAGCACACACAATATGGAAATTAATTTCACAGAAAGTAACTTGCTCCTCCAGGGGAAAAGGACACTGCAGATATTTATAGACTATTTGATTAGTTCCTTTCAGCAGCATCAAATAGGATGACGCTGGAGCAGTCTGTATTTACTTAATGATGAACCTATAAAGAATCCATCATTTACATATTCTCCTCAAAAGCACCAGCTGTACATTCTTAAATAAAGTCATAAATGGCACTGACAAAACTTCATTCTTTTAATAAAGAAAAGACACTCTGTGGTACAGACTGTGCCTGTACTTCACTCTCTAGACTTTATATGCTCAAAACTGTAAATGTTCTCAATTGGAATAAGAAGAAGGCAAGCTGAAACTTCACTTGAAAATAGACTCCACTGCTTGTGGAGTCTATGTACATTCAACAACATTTGATTTACATATGATTTACATATGTTATGGATAATTATTCCAAATATAAGAGTTAATATGTAAAAGAAAACATTAAAGATAGCAGAGTAGTTTTACCTCCAGCCATCAGTTCTACTTCACCCTTGCAAGATTCACATTTGTGCACTGCAGGGCATACTACTGCTACTGCTTTTCTACTCTTTAATGGGAAATTTTCCTTTGTGTAAATTTTAGAAGTTCCAACAGCAAGCTGGAGTTGTTCCCTTATTTATTTGAAAGAGTGTGTCTCTGTTTCCTATGTAACTGGATGTGAGTTCTTTCTGGGGTCAGCATTTTGTTCTTTGCTTATGACAACAGAGTCCTGGAACTCCTGGATGCTTTTATAGCACACCAAAGGTAATTCTTATTTAGACACATTGTTAAGTCTCCTGAGAACATTTGTCATATTCCAAACAACCCATTCCAACTACTTTTCTTCTTACATTCTTATTTCTTGGTTTTGCTCATAACCAGTTGGAGATGTTATTGTGTGCCTGTCAGATTCCTCCCCCCTGCCATTTTCCACCCCATCCTTTTTTTTTTCTTTTCCTCTCTGACTTGTAAGATCACATCTAGCTTCCTCTATGGAAGCTCCCAACATACAGAATATTTCTATTACACTTTCATGGCTATTTTAAATATCCCAAGCCCTTCTACAAAAGGAGGCATTAATGTCCTGAACACAGTGTAATGCTTCCATTGTTCATTAGACTATTTCCTGTATTTTCTTTAAAAAATTAAAAAATTTAAAAAGAAAAGCAGAGGGAAGGAACAGAAGCAAGGATGGAGAAATTATTTTGTTAAGGAAGCTCAGCAAAACCTCAAGGGTCTTCTAGAATGAATCCTTTTAAACCCAGCCTTTTATGTCCTCGATAATGCGAGCTGCATGTTCCCTTTAATAATTTCCTCCCATGGAGTGATTTGGAAACACATGATCTGTGGCATGGAGCTGTATAGCAAGCAAGACACCTAAAAGCAGTTCTTTATCAAGAAATTGAGCTTTCCTTTGACTAGAGAAGCAATTCTGCAGCCACTAGTCTAACACATCAAGTCTTGGAAAATAGATACAAAATTCAGCAAAACAGAGCGAAATGGCCACAAAACTCCAAATTTTTTGTACAGTGCCTTGTTTTGACAGCTCCACAAACTTATAAAAAAGTCAGAGCAATACAATGACAGAATCTTTGGGGATGTGGTTTGTATTTGTTTTAAAACTTAATTTTAGTTCACTGCAAAAGAAAGTTGGACCCGTGAAAATAAATAATTTCCTGCCCTCTGCACAGTAGTTCCCACCCCATCATGGTATATGAAGCACACATTACCAATGAAGACTGCTTGAATCATACACAAAAACACTGGAAAATGCTCAAGACCGAAGTAAAATTTTCTAAGTCATGAACTGTTAACACTCATGTTCTTTGCTACAACTTGAATGCCTGCTAAATGGACACATTATTGCCACAGCTTTCATCACCAGCTCCTGCAGTAATCCTTCTGTTTAATGATCCTGATTTAAAAATCGTTACAGTTAACAACTCCTGATATTTTACTTTCAGCATTTTGGCATTCAGAACTGCGTTAATGAAACAGTTCAATCTTCTAAGTGACAATAATAGTTCTCATTATACCAACCTGCAGGATTTCCATTCTGCTACATTTTGATATATTATGGCCCTGCCCGTCTGTGATCATTAGCATTGCATTAAAAATACACTTAATCTTTGTCAGAAAGCTCATCAAATATTGATTTTTTTGTTTGGAAATATAACTTTCTTCCTGGGAATTATTCTTCCCACATTGGACATCGGCTAGAGTTTAGATTTTGAGCATCTGACTGGATCATGGTGCTATTGCAAGTGTGTACAACGATGCATTAAAGCTGCCAATTGTTAGACTAACTCATTGATATTACTCATTAATCTCTGCATTATTAGATAATAAATAATTAAAATAGAAAGGACTTGGATAAAGCGGTGTCCTTGAAGCCTGTCAAAGCACCTACACTTTCCTGTTTTCATGATCTTATAGTGAAAAGAGGAGGAGAGGAAAAAGCCAAAACAATTCACTACTCAGTCACCAGGAAAGGAGACAACATTCTGTTTTCTGTAAATTGCAGCATCTATTTGTCTGTACTGCAGTTCATTTGAATTTGACAAATGGGCAACTGTCTCACAGAAAATAAACTACCAGGAATGCTGTGAAAACATGGAGCTACACAGTTCAAAACAGATACAGTTCCATTTGTTCATTTCCACCACTTACTGATTAATAGATAGGGAACAGAAATGAATGAGAGTACTGAGAAACAATTGTGTGTCATGGAGGGGAAAACAAAGAGCATAATTCAGAAGATGAAAATTAAAAGGGAAATGGAAGAAGAAGAGAGAAAGAATTAGCAGCTTTGTCTTTTTCTTTTAATTGGGGACTATTTGAGTCACAGAACCACTAGGTTGGAAGAGACCTCCAAGATCATCCAATCTACCAAACCATGGTAAGGAAATTTTCCAAGCACAGGAATAGAACAAGTGATAACTGAAGTATAGAATGTCTTTAATATAAAAACTTCCTTTTTGTAGAAAAACCAGAAAGAGTGCCCAGGCCTTGGCAGGGGCTGGTCAGGGAGGTTTGGAGTCCCCACCCTTGGATGTGTCCTAGGAAGGGCTGGAGGTGGCACTGAGTGCCCTGGGCTGGGGACAGGCACAGCTGGGACTCCATGATCTGGGAGGGCTTTTCCAACCTCAGTGACTCTGGCATTCTGTGACAGTGAAGACTTCAGTGACCACATGAAACTGATGAGGCCTTGGGAGTTCCATGTACTGAATTCCATGCACAGCTGCTGTGGATGTAGAAAGGGCTCTCTAGGCGTGTGTGTTACAGGTTTCTGTAACACATCCAACCCATGGTCCTCTGCGCTGAGGCTGTCCCACACCCTCGTGTTCTATCTCAATTATCACTTACGTGCTTAAAAGGTTCTTGGAAAAGGACCATCAGCTTTTGTGTTGGCAGTTAAGCTCCAGTGGCCCTGAAGAGAGGAATATCATGAAATCCCTCTAGCTTCAAGTTTCTGGAGAGCTCTGTACCCACTCCTTGCAGCTCAGTGTAGCCAACACCACATTTAGAAGCTGTCTGTGTAGTCCTACTACACATTAGTATTTTATGTGATAGAATATGGGAATTAGAGACAAGTTACTTTTGCTGGTACCTTGTTCCTGGACGTACTCCAAGGAATAGAGCTCATGCATAGCGAGGCTATACAAAGTGCCAACTGTTTCATAACCACCTGCTATAAGCAATTTCAGCCTCATCCAAAAAATGTAACTTATGTTGGTAAAAAAAAAATCACAGTTGTCAATCCTAATTATTCATCTCAAAGGGAACCTTGGCTTCATATAATTTTCTTTTCATCAATGAATCAGTCCAGTTAAATCTTCTAATTATCATTTACTTCAAAAAATGAAATGTTATTTAGGTAACAGTTCTTTCAATTCTAAAGTAAGAGTGTATGTAGACTTTAATATAATTTGAGTATATGATCCAATATGTATATAACTATTTCATTAGGGTTTGGTTTAGGGCATACCATACATATTAATGTTAAGGAAATTGAAATAAAGAATTTGAATAAAGAAATTAACTCATTACAGAGACTGTGTCATTGGAGAGTGACTGCAAGGTTAAAATTCCTGCTGAAAGCCTGTGGAAGACCAAATGGTATTCCTTGGATTCTACTTTTGATTATTCATACTATAGGTCATATCCCTATAACACACCCTGGGAACAACCTCCGCTGACTCCAGCTGCTGTGGATAAATAATCACACCAAATCACCAATATGTTCCTCTTTTATAGTTAGAGCAAAGCCAGGATTTTAACCTGACCCCATTAACTGAAGCAGTGGTAAAGAACATTTTCATGTGAGCAAGGAGAAACATGGTACTTCTAGAACAGCACAGTGAATGTAGTTATAACTAATTGGCTACAATTGGCTACAAACAATACTTAAATAGGCAGGCAGAAGAAAAATTAAAAGACTCAGATTGATTTGGGTTGGTTTTTATTCAATCTGCCACACAAAGATGTGTCACAATACAGCAGATTAAATTTGTATCTCTTCCTACTTAGATAAAGTGAATAATCAGGTTTATGTTTTCCTTGCCCTCTGGCCCTGCAGTGGATGTCCTTCTGTGGTCTGGAAAAAGTTCTGAGGTAGCACTGGTCAGAATGACCTGGGGAAACTCAAAAGTTCACATATTAGTGAGATTTATTTTAAATTCCTAAATCACACTTAAAAATTTATTTGCAAGCCAAAATAGAGCAACAGTACTGTGTGCTCAAATGACTACTCTTGTCATCTCCTCCTAAATACAGAATATTATTTTGATTCACTGCATAAAGAATCAGAACCTATTTCCAATTCTGAAGGTGTAACTTTTCAGCAAAAAGTTCATTAACTGGGAAGCTGTTTTTGTGTTTTTTTTTTTTTTTTCTCTTCTAGCTGCAAAGGGCTGTCCCTACAGTAATGGCAGCTTTGCTGCTTCACCTTTGTCTGTCCCCAAAACCCTTACCTGGCCAGCAGAGCATGAGAAGATCATCCATAGGGTTGAGCTGTCAGCAGATCAATAACTGTCTCTTTAGGGAAACAGACTGGAGGAGGCTGAAACATCAACAGAGCACCACTGGAGAAATCTCACCTCACCACAGATTTTGTCAGATTTCAGACTTGTTGCACTTTTTGATGCATAACTCAACTGGGACAGGATTGGACTCAACCCCAGGGAAAGGATTGTCCCACAAAGGTTTATTCAGCAAAGGGTTGTCAAAATAAAAGATGCTGTTATCTTTGAGTGAATCAAGAAAAACAACCCCACACAATCCACAGTTCCAAAGTTCTACATTACGTGCAATATTTGCATATCAGAGAATGAATTGCCCAAGGCAAAATTAAGAGATTGTGCATAAAATATATTCAGTAGGAGAAAAATGCAGCATTACAGAGAAGAGTACGACAAGAAATCCAAATGTGTATTTCACTTGGAAAGATTGATAGGAATGCCTTGAGAAAGCTGGTCTTATGAAGAAATGGTGGTTTGGTAGAACTAAGAGCAGCAGCTGGGGATGCAATTTTCTACCTGTGTTCAGCAGATCCTGAAATCAGGTTACTGCTTCTTCCTATTTTCTGCTGGGTTTTGAGAACCTGCATGAGAAAATAAGCCCTGACTAGACTTGTTACCAGGTTTTTCATCTTCCAGATCTAGAAGAAGGAGGAATAGAGTTTCTTCCAAAAAGATCTCCAAATGCCTTCTGTTTGTGCAGGCATCATTTCCTCCAATCTCTGTGCTAAGAGAAGAAGTGAAGAGGTGGGTTGGCTTTATTTTTTATGACTTTATTCTAATTACTACCATCTGGAAACATCTAAGGCACTAGTGACAGAACCAATAGGGTACACAAAAAAGTGATAAAAAATCTTTTTTAGAGGTTAATCCTGATGTCTGACAAACCAGCCCAATTCATACAAAGATGTATTTTAATAGAGCTCAGCATCCATGGGCAGGAAATACAAGACGTACAAACAGAAAGAGAACAGGCTGGGAAAGAGAGACTTGCCTGGGTTTAGTGTTAATGTCACACTGATGGTGCAATTCACAGTTCAAACCGAAAGGAAACAAATATTTTTACTCCTCTGCCAAGGAATATTTCTCATGGATTGGGTGTTCACATGTTCAAAATCATGCTCAGAGGGTGGAGCAGGCTCAGAGAGAGACATGTTATGTAAGCGTTGCAGAAAAATCCTTGTAGTGAAAGATTGAAAGAGTTCCATCTATTCAGCTTTTCAAAAGGAAGATTGAAAGCAATTAAAAATTTTGTATAAGCACATTTATGAGGAGAAAATATCAGTTACAAAAGAGCTCTACAACTAAGCAAAGAACAGTACAACATGAAAAGTGAAGGCTGGCAAATAAAAACTCTTAAAAAAAATGGCTTTAACAGTGACTGTGATAGAATAACAGCAGCAAATTATTGAGGGAAAGAGAATTTTCCATCTCTTCAAGAATACAGATTGCATGCCAAGAGAAATTCAGCCACACAGAAATTCATATGATCAAGGCACAGTCATTAGGGTAAGGATATGATAAACATAAAAAGGTAATTTCAGGCAAGAGAGGTCTGCTAAACTATAAAATATACATCTGAACAGTCTGAATGTGAGAAGCTGCTTTAATGAATCCATGGACACAAAATATGAATCAGTTACCAGATAATTCACACTTGTGTGTAGCCAAAGGGCAGAAATAATTTTGATGTCCAGAAGCAAATCAGGATGTTTCATAGAATCACAAAATGGTTTGGGTTGGAAGGGGCTCCAAAGTTTTCAACCCCTCCTGGCAATTTCCCTTTAAAATAACTGAAAATTTCTCATTAATTTGACATGAACATGCTAGTATTTTCTCTTTTGGGGAACCTGTGGATTTTTTTTTTTTAAATCAATAAATATGAACTTTTAAACACCTGGTTCCTGTGTTCACATTTATTTACGTACATCATCTCTTCACAAGGCTGGTTTGGAGTTTCATTCAATAAACAAGAATTCACTTAATATTTCCTACCTATAGTCTTTTATGGTTGTTGTTCTCATGAAACTTTTCAGGACCAAAAAGAAATGAATATGGAAAAAGCTATCTATTGAAGTGAACCAAAGCTGCATATTTGACACAAATTGAGTGTTACTAGCACATCATAAGTATTTTGGTATATCATTATATACCAACAGCACAAGAAACAAGATTCTGTTATGTCCTACACTGATTTTCTACCCAGACTATGCTGCTAATTAAGACATAAAGCAGGCCCCTGCTAATTGCATAAGGAAGCATTGTAAGGCTCTCCACACAACCCCAAAGCTTTCCAAAACCCCCAAAGTGTACTGATTGCCTCAGTGAATAAAAGAAATATTTCTTTTTCTACCATTAACATTTCTCTGAACCAGCACTCCTGTTTCCCTGCTTCACTGGCTCAGTGACAGCAGTGACATTTGGCACATCAGATAATCAGAGTGCTGATGATATTCTCCTTATCTGCCCTCTCTGGGCCATGTTGGACCAAGGTGTGCCCAGCTGGGCAGGAGGGTCAATGACATTAAAAGCAGGGGGACAGCAGGCCCAGGGCAGGGCCCGTCCCCTGTGCTGGCCCTGCTGAGGGACCCCGAGGGCTGTGTCAGCTCTGGGCCCTCACAAAGAGGGACATGGAGGGGTTGGGGGTGTCCAGGGCAGGGAACAGAGCTGGGGAAGGTTCTGGAGCCCCAGGAGGGGCTGAGGGAGCTGGGAAAGGGGCTCAGCCTGGAGAAAAGGAGGCTCAGGGGGGACCTTGTGGCTCTGCACAAGTCCCTGACAGGAGGGGACAGCCGGGGGGGTCGGGCTGTGCTCCCAGGGAACAGGGACAGGAGCAGAGGGAACGGCCTCAGGCTGGGCCAGGGGAGGCTCAGCTTGGACAGCAGCAGGAATTTGTGCATGGAAAGGGTGCTCAGGCCTTGGCAGGGGCTGCCCAGGGAGGGTTGGAGTGCCCATCCCTGGAGGTGTCCCAGGAAGGGCTGGAGGTGGCCCTGAGTGCTCTGGGCTGGGGACAAGGTGGGCATTGGGCACAGCTGGGACTCCATGGCCTGGGAGGGCTCCTCCAACTTCACTAATTCTGAGATTCTGTGATATACAACTCAGACAAAAAGGTTTCCCAGCTCTGACTGGTTTCATTATGAGAAAGGAAATTTCTCAGAGTACCTGGACCTTCACAGTCATGAAAAATGATCCTTGTGCTTAAATTTTGCTCTGCCTTTAGCAAACAGAAGAAAGCTTATCATGTATCTGCTTTCCCTAAAAATAGGGTAGGAAAAAATTAACATCTGAAAACAGTTCAATATGCATATTTGTCCTTCACTGAGGAGCAAATAACAGACTGCTTAGCTTTAAACATATGGCCTTGAGTTCTCCTGACTTTGTGGGAATGAAAGCTTTAAATCAGATTCACATGGATGGAAGTATCTGAGTACAGAAATGAATACAAGATCAATGTTATACATTGATGTCACACTTCCTGGAGTGTCTCTTTTGCATTTGTTGACCAAAGAAGAGATTAATTGTTTCACTTGTAGAAATTTCACTGATGCCTGAATTTCAAAAAGGAAAATATTTAAGCAAGAAAAAAAACCCCACTGGCAATAAAAATTGGATACTTTTAAAGCCACTGGTAAAAGCCTCATCAAATTTCTGGTGAAAATAGAATACTTTTCTAAAAAGAAAAAAAACCCCACATACATCAGTCACAGTTAGACAAGAAAAAGCTGTTCTTCAGAAATTTTCCCAATCTTAAATGAAAATGTTTCAAAAAAATAAAGAAAACTAGAAAATGGAGCAAGAAATCCTTACAGATTGGTCATATCAGGAAAATGCTGGTAGGCAATACATTATGTTTGACCCTGATAACCTCTGATCAAAATTTAAATGGTTCTCTGTAGAAATCATTATATGGTAATTATTTTCTCAAAAGACTCATGATTATTTAAATGGTATAAGATTCATCACTAAGTGATATTCCCAGAATGAAAATAGTATTATCAGAATAATAATAATCTTCCTAGACATATCAGATAATCAGAGTACAATAGAGAGTTTGTACCAAATCAAAATAATTTAAAAATTAATACATCTGGTGCTGAAAATTTTTACCTGCACAGCATGGAAGAGCATTGAGCTATGCAAGTGGCTACATCTAAGAATTTCAATAAGAAAAGTATCTGATTGGTGCTTTTCCCTTTAATATTATTAAGACCATCTTGATAACTC
>VXBB01015699.1:15671-32719 GCA_013399915.1 Illadopsis cleaveri
TTTTTTTTTTTTTTTTTTTTGACTCTGCTGGTTTTATCAACAATACAAAGAACAGAAATTTAGCAAAACTATTTTCAAGGGCCTGGAGTGCCAGGACAAGGGAGAATGCCTTCAAACTGACAGAAAGCAGGTTTAGATCAGATATTAGGAAGGAATTGTTCCCTGGGAGAGTGGGCAGGCCCTGGCACAGGGTGCCCAGAGCAGCTGTGGCTGCCCCTGGATCCCTGGCAGTGCCCAAGGCCAGGTTGGACACTGGGGCTTGGAGCAGCCTGGGACAGTGGGAGGTGTTCTATTCTATTCTATTCTATTCTATTCTATTCTATTCTATTCTATTCTATTCTATTCTATTTCCATTCCATTCCACCTACATGACATCCATCTGAGAAAAAGATGTGTTGCTACAAGGCTGTGCAAAACTCCAAGTAAAACATATTTACAGGATGATTTAACCACTCCAAACAAGAGCTGCACATTGTGTTTTGGACTCCGAACACCTTTTTCACAAAAACCTTGCACAGACATGAGAACACTTCCCACAGAAGGTTATTTTCCTTTTAGGACATCACTCTGCTCACATATAGTTATAATTTTCCAGGTTTGAAAATATACACAGATTATGGATTTTTATTAATGTGCACATTTCTTCTGCTTGGAAATCTGTGCAGTGAAATTCCCCTGAATCTAGGTGTGAATATCAGCATAAATCATAGTGAGTGTTCATGTGTCCTAACACTTACAAGCAAGTTGAATTCTCCAGTAAATCCACTCACTCCTTCACCTCTGCAAAGTCCCCCTAAAGCAGCTGCCACCATCTGAACACCTGGAAGGGCAGATAAGCAGCTTTATTTGTGACACTGCAGTCAGCAGCTTTCTCCAGGAAACTGAATCTGTCACTTCAGCCAAACATCCATCTTCTTGCCATTTCTTGACTTCAATGCTGCAAACAGGGCAACCTGGACTGGGACCTGTTGGTGTCCCATGGCCTGGCCTGGCTGGAAATGGAGCAGAAAAGAGGAAAAGAGCAGAGCTGATCCCAAGAATGCAGTAGGGTAAATACATACAAACATAAATTTACTCTATGTTCACTCTACAGCATTAAGAGGATTTTTTAAAAATATGCCAAATTCTGTGTGATGCAGCCAGTGGAAGATGCATCCATCAGCCTTTGAAGTTAAAGGGAAATGTTCCCTGAGGTCATGGCATGCTGCTGAGGACACTTAGCATCATTTGAAGTGCACCTGATACTGACTATGATCAAAACCTGCTCTAGACAGACTACAAAACTTCATTCTTTCACGTTTTTCACTCCTTTGAGTGGCACTGCGGTACAGTACCTTCTAGTTCCAAAATACCAGGAATTTTCCTCATTTAAGGTCTTGTTAGAGAAAAGACTCAAAACTACTTCATATTTCCTATGCCTTTGAAGACATGGAGAAATGTGTTGAGAACTGGATAGAGAAGGACTTTACTTCCTTGTTGAGGCTGGTGCCTAATCAATATTTGAGATGCTTCTTTCTGCATAAGTTTCAATGTTTTCTGTGTAAGATTTATCAATTTCTTTCAAGGCTAGGTTGGATGGGGCTTGGAGCAAGTGGTCTAGTGGAAAATGTCCCTGCCCATGGGAGGGGATGAAATGGGATGATCTTTAAGGCCCCTCCCAGCCCAAACCAGTATGTGATTCTGTAATGCAAGATGAAGGAATGCAAATTTTCTGGGGGGAGATTATTTTAATTTCAGGTCAAATTTAAAATAATATTTGAAAAATATAGAATCAAAACTTTCAACTTGTAAAATTAAAGACCCATGCCAACTTGCATGAATCCCCTAGTCCATTTGCAGACTAATATTTTTAATCTTTTCAAGTATTTTTTAAGAAAGGACCTTTTGGATAACCCACAGCTGCAGAAATGCCAAGAGCATTTGGAAATGTATATGTGACAGTTGAAAGAATAATAAATGAAGTTCAGTTGGGCCAAGTACTGGTCCTGTTATCGGAACAAAAACTTCTGAGGTTAGGACAGCCTTGGATGTGTGTGTGGGGGTCTTTATATCTAACAAACAGAGTGGCTTGGAAGCACCCAAAACATTAAGCTGAAATCTCCGAGGAACTTTCCAGAAATAGAAGTAACCAATATTTATTCACTGAGCTACTTATTTTCCACAAAGCAAACTAAAAGCTCAGTTTAAATAAAAGGCCCATGAAGAGTTGCTTAACAATCTGTTGTCAAGAGAGGGAATTCCTGACCTGGAGATGGGAGGAGTGCTCCCTGCAGGCGTTAAAGGCACAACATTTTTCGTGGGAAGGTAATGACCCTGGTACCCAGGTAAAATTACACTACACAGAGCCTAGGTTAGCTTGCCCCTTCTTCCCCTGCATGTCTCAAAGATTCTTTATAAAGGCATTTTTCTCACAGGAAATCTGAAAACTGAAGCCTGCTCAGTGAGTTTCTTGCCTTCTGTGATTGCTTGGCTCTCATTGTAATTGAGGTAACTAGCATTTCACACCTACTGCTTTTTAATGGTACTCTTAAAATCCCTATCGACAATCATTTGGTGGCTTTGCTAATCACTGTTCTAATGATCTTTGCATTTCGCCTTAGAGGTGGCTGCATTTCTGTAATGCTGGAACCAGTCTTCCCTTGGTGCACTCACAAAGGAAAAAACTCTCAAAATAGTCAAAACAAAAGAGACATAAGACTGGAGGCAGTTTTTAATCTCCATAAAATAAATTCTCTAAGTATGTTAATTCTTGTCATTCTACAAAGCACAAGACCAGCACAATTACAACAGTTTAATGTACAGCAGACCTGGAATAAAGTCTGCTTCAGGAATTTCTTGTGATTCACCTAATTGGAATTTGGAGTGCTTAATCCCATTTCTACTATCCTGATACTCCTACTCCCTGATATCAGCTATGTTTTCTATTCTATTTGGTTCCCAGGAATGCAAAGCATTCTTAGTAGTTGTTTTGTAGAAACTGTTGCTGCTCCACTGCCTCACAATAAAAAGTATTTTTGACAAAACCCTGTGGAGTACAAGAAAAGCATTTACCTCCAGATGATCAAACCCATGGGAAGACATGAGGTATTCTTTTCAATATATTTGCCTTCCTCTGTTCAGTCTTTCTGTGAGGTGTTATTTTTGATAATATTCTCATTTTTAGGCCACGGGAATTTGCACTTCGGCTCATTTCTGAAAACAGAAGTTGCATGAGGGCTTGAGGGAGCCTGAGCCATGTTAAGGTGAATAACCATTTGACCTCTGATTTATGCTGTGAGTAACAGGAGCATTAATGCTCTTTCCAGGTAATCCATTAGTCTTATTTTCATATTACGCTTCCATAAACCTTTGCAATAGCTTTTCTAAAGATGAAACACTATGCAGCTTCTGTTGAGAAAATAATAGGAGGTTTGCAAACCATGGCCAATGGTAATACCATCAACCCACCTATCAGCTCAGCAATGTTTTTACTGAAATTGTCTGCAGCTGGGTGATTGGAATGCAATTTATTTTCACAAGCCATCATTTCAGGCAGTTTCAGATGGTTTTTTATGGACATTAGTGATATTGCCCTGCATTAATTGCAGGTACTACATTTATTTCTTTTATTTCTGTGCTGCCATTCACAGGTAGGGACCTGTTGGAGGGATCAGCGCAGGATCAGACCCGGGATAAGGCTGGGAGGGACCTCTGGAGATTTTCTAATCCGTCCTCCAGCCCAGACCAGGGTCAGACAGAGCAGGTTGCTCTCAGCTGCCTTCAAGTCAGGTTTTTGGTATCTCCAAGGATGGAGAACCCAAAATCCCTTTGGACAACCTGTTCCAGGTTTGGCTGTCCTCACAGTGAAAATGTTTTTTCTTATGTTTAAATAGAATTTCCTGCATTTCAGATTGCTGAGATTACCTCCTCTCCTTTCACTCCATACCACTGAGAAGGGCTTGGCTCCATCTTCCTTCCTACCCCTGTCAAGTATTTACAAATTCCTGCAATGTTCACAATTGCCATCAGCAAAGGATAAACTGGAAGGGAAAAAATAACTGGAATTTCAGTTGCTTTAGCCTCTTCCTGCTTCACTGATTTGCTCTACTTCTTATGGAAAAATTTTACATAGCAGTACTATCTGGAGACCTGAAACAGACTGGAGGCTCCTCTGCACTGGAGGAGAAGAACAATTCCTCCTCTTCTATTTTGTGAAATAAACAGAATTGTAGCACAGACTGAATTAACCTCTGAGAATAAAGGCAGAGTTCCACTCTTTATGCCTCTATGGCAATGAGAAGTTCCTATGCTCCTTCTCACCAGGTTGACAGAATACACAAATAAGAGGAGCCTCAATTTCCCCTCTGCACAAGGAAGATTTTGACAACAGAATGACACCTTATTCCATGAATTTTCAAATTTTCTATCCGAATAATATATTGTAATTAAATTTATAAATGAGTTAAAATAGCAAAAAGGCAAAGAAAGGTTTGGTACCAGAAAATAAAGCATAGAAAGGGAACTTCAGGTATTTTAGCAGCTTACTCACTGTCCTCCACCCCCACAGTGTGATGAGGGAGAAAATAGGAAGAACAAGAGTGGGAAAACTTGTGGGTCAAAAAGACAAGGAAATCAGGTATCAAGGACTGATGAGAGGAAACCGAACTCTCACCTCAAAGCTTCTCCTGTCCAGGCTGAACAATCCCAGCTCTCCCAGCCTTTCTTCCCAGCCTTTCCTCCCAGCAGAGCTGCTCCATCCCTCTGCTCATGCTGGAGCCTCCTCTGGGCTCTCTCCAGCAGCTCCATATCTTATGCAATAACAGGAAGGATCTTGGTGGATAAAACCAGGAATATTCACCTCTTGTTACAAAGGCAGCCTGGCCAGGTTGTGTGATTTGCAGAACCCTGAGCTACTTAACAAAATTATTTTCCTTTGCTTCTGACAAGTCTCTACTTGTACGATCTACTTAAGTTATTTTGCAGAGGTGAAGCAGCTCAGGGTCAGTAGAAGAAGCAGGAGAAGACCAATAGTGACCTCACAGCTGTATTGTACAGGCTGCAAGGAAAGCAGAGAGTTTGTATTTGAAACCCCGAAAGTTTCACGTAATGAATAAAGTTCTAGTGCAAGTCTGCATTTGAAAAGACTGAAAAGAATCCCTGCTTTGGCACATGACACTAAACCTTTGAATTTCAGCATTTCTTCAAAGGCATTCTCACACATAACAGGAAATAATTCTGTGCATATTTAGTGAGCATTTATAGCAAGAGTCATCACTTCTGTTCTCTATCATCACAATATTCATCACATGAATTTTAGTCTAGACAGTTTTTTCTCATGATTGAAAATATTTATTCATAAAATAATTAAGTTTCACATTTGGGAACTTTGTATAATTCATTTGCATTAAATAACAGTTTTAGTGGCTTTAAAAAGGAAACAACTCTACTTATTTTCTGTATACACATCTCTTATAAAAGGACTTGAATATTTAGGTAGCTATCATTTATATCTGCTACCACCTTGGATTTCAGTGTAATTTATCAGGCTTTGTAAAAGCATTTCTGTAATACCTTGATTAAACAAACATCCCATTGCTAGATTAATCAGAGCTTTCATAATATTTCCACAAAATATTTATCTGAATTAGGACTGGTTTTCACTAAGATACCTTCATGATCAAGGACTGCAATAGGCATTTAAGAAAACAATGAAATACTTATTCTGTTTTTTCTCTGTGCTTAGACATTATTGCAGCTCCTGCTGACTAGATTAGAAGTGGTGTTAAGGAAGATTTCGATTAATGAAATAACATGTAAAGTCATGGGAGAATATATTAATAGAAAACCACACACATCACACAATCTGTTCTTGTACTTGCCCATTAACACAGATTTATTGTGTCTTTACACAAATGAGTGCAAGTGTGCTTGACTCTAAAGGCTTGGACCAAAGATTCTTGACATCAACAGAAAATTCTTGTGACTTCAAAGAGCTTTGCAGCAGAGTTTATATCATCTGTGAGACAAACCTCCCATACAAAAAATATTCAGCATCACATCTTCTAATTTAGACTCCAACTATTATCCTTCAAACCAGGGTTTATGCTAAAAGCAGATCTGATAATGAACTCAATTGGACACCTGACTCTTTCCAGGGTACCAATAGTCTCTGCCTGTTCAGAGCAAGGCTTGAGTCCAAGGGACTCAGAGACAACCCTGTCACACTGGTGGCAGGTAAGGACACCAGGAATGAAGTCACAGCCTGTTCCCATGGGGAAGAAACACATCCCGTTGAAGAAATAAACATCCTCCAGAATAAGGGTGCTTTGGAAAAATTTAAATATACACTAACAAAGAAAAACTCCTGGCTTGAATCAGTCTATACCTTAATTATTTGTGCTAGTTTCCATCTAAGAAGGCTTCACACCCCAATTAAGGTTCTTTTTTAGACCAAAGACAATGCTTTCGTTAATCTGTAGTAACGGGACATGTTTATAGCCCTGTTTAAACCAGAATACCACTCAGAGTTGTGATGTGTCCTCTGCTGTCTCAGTGATCCAGGGCAATATGAAATGTTGCTGGCTAATAAATTCTGACAGCCAGTGCTGTACAGTGGTTGTGACCATCAGCCCCAGATTTCCCCCACGCTCTGAAGTACAGCCAGCACCAGGAGCACATCTGTACTGACCCAAAGGACAGCCTTTTCTTACTCCTTCTGATACTTACACAGGTTCAGGACACAGAACTCTGCAGTTCTACTTTATTCAAGTGCTTCTCTTTTCAGGAAATATTGCCCTGCATGCCATGTAATTGCACTGCTCAGTGTGGCTGAGGAGTTGGATTTGAACTATGAATAGAACACAGTCATCCTGAATATTTTCCCAGTTAATGATATGTATTAAAATAAACCTGCAACTTCATCCATTAGCTCTTCTCTCTACAGAAGAAGGGAAAGACAATCAAAACAGAACACGAAAAAATTAGTTTTGGCTTCAGGGCATCATTGTTTCAGCTTAGCTATGGCATCATCTAAAATCAGGAAACTATCAGCATGCTAGGACTGTAAATCACCTTAAATAGTGAGTAACTTCATGGACTTGGGTGTCACTCTTGCTTCATATCTTTGTTCCAAAGGCCTTATTTGCAGCCATTGCAATTCACCTTTGAGTGCCTTAGGTGAAGTGTTCTCAATGTGAAAGCATTTACCTTTGACCAGATGGAAATTCTCACACATCCCTGTCAGATTTCTCTCATCTTAAACACTACTGTGAAAAGATGGAAAGAGACTCTTCTCCATTCAAACTCTTCTATCCACTTCCCTTTGGCTTTCTTAGTTAACTTAGAGGAAGACAATTGCTTAGCTTATTTTTTAGTAATTCGTTATATATAAGTATTACAGTGGCCTTTTTCTCCTCCTCCCCTCTGCTCCAAAAAAAAATAGTGCTGGAAATTACTGTGTGCTTTATTTTTTCCAATGTACTCATTGTAAATCTTAAATTCATTGATCCCTTCTCCAAGCAGTGGCAAATTGTGACATATTTCCCTATTACTTTCTGTCATGTTTAGCTACAGATAAATATCTGAAGAGCTTGAAACTGGTGGTCCTAAAAAAACCAGGTGGGGATCTTTCTGCTAATGGCAGGGATGTTTGCTCTCACAAAGGCATGAGACACCCAAATTTTGGCAAGAAGCTGCCATGTACCCATGGGCTGGCTTAAGGAAACTTTTCATTCCAACCAAGCAGGACACACACTGAAGGTGCCAGAGCCCAAACACAAAGCTCAGGGACCAAAAAGAAGCAGAATCTTCCCTCAGCAGAGGTCTGGCACCTCCAGACTTTTAAGAAGTTCCAAGTCTGCTTGCATGGAGTTGCTTCAGAGCCTAGGAGTTCTCAGGTGTGCAGGGAAATGAATCAGGATTTCAAGAAACTGCTCTGCAGTGGACAGTGTGAAGGGCTGGCAAATGCTCTTACAAAGGCATTTCATATTGATGCTACAGTTTCTCTCTGACATATTAATCCACACACCAGCAACTGAGAAATGAGACCTCAATTCCAGCTTGGATCATCTGGCCTGAGCTTCCACATGGATAAGAAATGCTGTGATAGTTCTCTATAGCAGCTTAATTTCAAGATCGCTGAAGCCTGAAAGCCTCAAATGAGTTTTCCCTTTCTGAAACAGAAAATAAAACTTCAAGATCCAACTGTTGAAAAGCTTCCCTAAATCTCCAGGGAATCACAGTACAGTTTTGTGCAGCAATAACAGCCATCATACCCATAATTTTAAATTAGAATAAACCCTTAGCCATATAAGATCAAATATGTTTTATGTACAATCTTTCTTACTGTTAATCTTAAAAAGAATATATTTAAAATTACTGTATTCCATACAGAATACATTTATTATGTCCTAAAGCACACAGCACCATGATAGTAAATATTGAATTTGAGGGGTAGAGGACAAAAATTTGAAGCAACCCTCCCCTTGACCATTTCAAAGACAAGTCAGAAGTAGAAATTGGAAGGTTTCCAATTGGTGTTCCAACACTATCCAACAGCAAAAAAAGGTGATTGGCAAAGTCAGACTATTTCTAGAAGCAGCATTTAAACTAGTGGTTTTACTGATTTCTAAGACAAGGGACAACAGAGTATTAAGAAATTAAAAAAGACTTTAAATAGAAAAAGGCTTTCCTCAAGGGGACCATGAAAACAAAATTGATTCTGCAATTGACCTGAGATATTTGAATTGACAGAATTAAACCCAGTGTGTCCTCAGGAAAATCATGTAGTATAGTTTTCCAATATTAGTGTATTGTCCAATTATCCTTCTAAAGGTGCATAAATCACCATTTTACTCAAATGCTTTCCAAAAATCTGGTTATCAGCAACACTCCCACACAGTTCTTGCTCAGGTCAAAGCCCCATTTATTTTAATTGCTCAGCTATCCTAATTCCAACTGGTTGTTTAGGAAAGGGTATAATAAAAAAAGAATAAGTAGTTGAAAAGTTCTCTCTCAACAATTTAAGTTGAGGGGTTTTCCTCAGCCAGGTGTGATTTTATTTTCACAGCTCTTGATGGATTTTTTTTCGACATTTCAGAGTCACATCAAAATCCAAATAAATTATTAGCTGCTGTACATCCTGCAGCAAGGGATTTCCGTGCTTAACAAGGTAAAAGTTAAATTTTATTATATTTTAAATTAATATATGAGTACTGATGAGGGATGTTCAGCTCTGTCCCCTCAGTCTGTCTGCATTCAGTCTGTACTTGAAAAAAGAAAATTAATCCCCCTTTTTTTTAAAAATTAAGTTTACCCAACTTTGCATGTGCTTAAAAATCTGTCACTGCTGTGCAAGAGTAGGTTCAAGAGTAGGCAAAATACAACATTTTCGACTTTAACAAAGGGTAACACCTGAACAAGGTGAAATGACTGATTTTCAGATGGATTTATGCTTTTGCTTTTAGTTTTGAGAAATTCCTCTGTTATGCCCTGACTTGCCTGAAGATGGTAGTGGCATCACACAGACCTTCCTGCCAGCTCCAAAGCACCACAGCACAACTCAAACACCTCATCCTGTCATCCTCAGTGCAGAGCTGAAACCATCTCAGGCAGCTGCTCTGAATATTTTAATCCTGGTTCTTCTCTAATTTACAGTAATTTAAATATAAAATAATAAGTTCTTCATGGTGCATTATTGTGCAAATAGCATTTAATGAACCTATTTTTCTGCAGCCCTAACTTAGCTTTCCAGAGTGAGCCTTGCTACAGGTGGGAAAATAATGGATGTTTCAGTTCTGTATCTAAACCTTCAAAAATGAGGAGTGTCTTAGTGGATTTTTTAACAGAACTTGAGGATGGAAAAGGAGAGAGAAAATGGTGAGGGGAAAACCGTCCCTGCCTTGGGGCAACCTGCAATGCATCACTTGCAACAAAATAAACTATTTAATGC
Organism: Illadopsis cleaveri; assembly: GCA_013399915.1. NCBI lineage: Eukaryota > Metazoa > Chordata > Aves > Passeriformes > Timaliidae > Illadopsis > Illadopsis cleaveri. The sequence goes on from VXBB01015699.1 coordinate 25,600, forward strand.
AAAAAAAAACACCCAAAAAAACCATAAAACCACTGAAAAATGCTGTGTCGAGGAAGAAATTAAGAAAAATTGAAAGGGTAATTTTTTCATACAGTATTTCACTTTGAAACAGGTGATGAAACACTAACCACTTGCATAAGCAAGAAAGGTTTAAGTTTTTTTTTATAAAAGAACTAAATCCTTCTTATTTAGGAGCAGGAAAACTGAGAGGAGTGATGAAGATCACTGGAGATATATATATTTATATATGTATGATGCAGGTTATATATAAGGTATGGATAAAAGCCATAACTGAGAGTCAGCTGATGTCACTGAGCTTAAATGGCTTTGAATTTACATTTTTCAGCTTTCATCTTTTCAGTCTTTATATAAACTTGATAATTTTGACCTTTATTTTCTTATATAATTGATTGATATGCCAACAAAATATGAGCTTGTTTTAAGGCAAAGGAAAAATACACACGCAAAAAACCCCTGAATGTCCTAATCTTCCAAAAATGAAATGTAAAGGATTTTTATTTAAACTGAAAAAAGAAAAATATTTGTATGTGCCAGGCAGCATCCTGGAGTCTAATGGGAAATCTCTTTTTAGTGCTGCTGGAGACAAATGATGCGAGGCCTTGAGTGACAGGCTGTGTTCACCTTGTGCTGAAAACAGAGTGTGAGGCAATATTCTAATGTCTACTCAAATGAGTGAACAGATTTGTTTGGATCAAGATGCTTTTTGTGCTGTAAAATGACTCATTTTATAGTATCAAAGATGATTTTGTTCATACAAACATGATGCTGAACAGGAAAGCCAAACAAACTGACAATCCAGCATATCAGGACATGGGGCAGAGAAGGCAAAATTTATCCACATTTTATAAGTTTGTACTCTGGTGTTAATGAAAATTCACCTTGGAAAGAAAAACTGTGTTAGAACAGAGAGCAGACTCAACTAATTTAATCCAAAACACCTAGGGAAAAAACCCCCAAANTAATTGAGATTTCTGAGATAAAGATGGTCATGGAATGCTACCAGGTGATATTCCAACATCACTCTCTGTAGGCTGTGAGGTGGTGCCAATCAGGTTTTGAAAAGTTCACTCACTGAGTCTCCCAAACGAGACAGATCTCTTGATTATTTGACATGGGTTTTAAGGTCCTTTTCAGCCCAAACCATTCTGGGATTCCATGATTATCTGATGTCTTGAGAGAGCAATTGTAGAATCTAAATGTTGATCTTCCAAATTAGGAGTAAAATCAGGAAAAGACATAACTTGTAAGCCTTTAAGGGTTGATTTTTGAGTAACATCACACAAAAACACATATAAAACCTTCCCNTCTTTTCAGTCTTTATATAAACTTGATAATTTTGACCTTTATTTTCTTATATAATTGATTGATATGCCAACAAAATATGAGCTTGTTTTAAGGCAAAGGAAAAATACACACGCAAAAAACCCCTGAATGTCCTAATCTTCCAAAAATGAAATGTAAAGGATTTTTATTTAAACTGAAAAAAGAAAAATATTTGTATGTGCCAGGCAGCATCCTGGAGTCTAATGGGAAATCTCTTTTTAGTGCTGCTGGAGACAAATGATGCGAGGCCTTGAGTGACAGGCTGTGTTCACCTTGTGCTGAAAACAGAGTGTGAGGCAATATTCTAATGTCTACTCAAATGAGTGAAACAGATTTGTTTGGATCAAGATGCTTTTTGTGCTGTAAAATGACTCATTTTATAGTATCAAAGATGATTTTGTTCATACAAACATGATGCTGAACAGGAAAGCCAAACAAACTGACAATCCAGCATATCAGGACATGGGGCAGAGAAGGCAAAATTTATCCACATTTTATAAGTTTGTACTCTGGTGTTAATGAAAATTCACCTTGGAAAGAAAAACTGTGTTAGAACAGAGAGCAGACTCAACTAATTTAATCCAAAACACCTAGGGAAAAAAACCCCAAAAACTAAAGCTGATTCTATGGATTAGTGTCTGCACTAACTTCAGGGACTTCTGAAATCTGTGAATAACTAATTGACATATAATGGCCAAATTTTTCATATTAAAAAAGTCAAATACATATAAAAAGCCAAAAAATACACCATAAATTTTCACAAAGATTCATAGATGTATAACAAAGACTTAGGAACATTTCCTTGCAAAGACAGGCCCCAGGGAATGGCTGCCAGTGCCAGAGGGCAGGGCTGGATGGGATCTTGGGCAGGAATTGTTCCCTGGCAGGGTGGGCAGGCCCTGGCACAGGGTGCCCAGAGCAGCTGTGGCTGCCCCTGGATCCCTGGCAGTGCCCAAGGCCAGGTTGGACCTTGGGGCTTGGAGCAGCCTGGGACAGTGGGAGGTGTCCCTGCCCATGGCTGGGGATGACATGTAATGATCCTTCCAACCCAAACTATCCCCTGATTCCATGCAAGGTGAGACCTGGATGTATTTCCTAATGTCTCTTTGCTTGATCCTGGTTTAATTAACACAAGCATCCCCAAAACAATATATTTCCTCAAATACCCCATTCCAAGCTCTTTGCCCACTGCCTGTTATCATATATGAAACACCCAGATGTCACTTAGCTCATGCTGTAATTAAAGAAGAATGAACAATGTTCCTAAATGTCTGAATTCTCTGATTTCAAAAAGTAAAATGCTGCTAATTGAGATTTCTGAGATAAAGATGGTCATGGAATGCTACCAGGTGATATTCCAACATCACTCTCTGTAGGCTGTGAGGTGGTGCCAATCAGGTTTTGAAAAGTTCACTCACTGAGTCTCCCAAACGAGACAGATCTCTTGATTATTTGACATGGGTTTTAAGGTCCTTTTCAGCCCAAACCATTCTGGGATTCCATGATTATCTGATGTCTTGAGAGAGCAATTGTAGAATCTAAATGTTGATCTTCCAAATTAGGAGTAAAATCAGGAAAAGACATAACTTGTAAGCCTTTAAGGGTTGATTTTTGAGTAACATCACACAAAAACACATATAAAACCTTCCCCTTCTGAGATGACCCCACAGACCAGAAATAAAACCCATAAAATTAATTGAGCTCCCCATGAAACTTGGAGGAAGGGTCAAATTATATTATTTCTCCCAGGTCAATAGTGAGACACACCATCACAAAAACTGGGCAGAAAGCAGACCTTGGCCTTTCCCCTAATCCAGCTCTCTGCATCAATTTCCACTTCAGCTCTATTTTCATAAAGATTAAACAAAAGAACTGGATGGCAACTGCATCTGCTGCCAAACTTGGAGCCAACACAACTCTGAGATTACCCCTTAGCTATTGAATAATTAACATCATTCCCTATATCATACCAAATATCTGAAGGATTTCATGCTTCTGTGGTGATAAATTTCTGGATTTTTGTCCATATTCTCTATTTTCCAGTTCTTCAGTGTTGCTGAAGGAAGAAAATCTTTTCCATTTGAAGGAAGAACAATGCCAAAACAGCGACATCATGGTTTCACCTACAGTTATATAAGTTTTGAGTACTCAAGTGGGATCCTGACTATTAAGGGCTTTTTGAAAAATGTTCTCTTGGACCAATTATTAATTGCCCTGATTTAAATACTTCCTAAGGATCTTCTATGTCCTATTGGAAGAATCATTTTACCACCAGAGTCTTCTATCTTTCCTTCATTTTATGTGACCTGAAATCTGTTCTTCAGCAGAGAACACATTATCACTTTCCTGTTTTCTTCTTACTTGTGAACTTATATTTTTGACAAAATTTTTTTTTTGGTTGCATCTCCTTTGAAATTTGAATTCTTGGTCACTGAGATTGTTGTGATGTAGCTTCAGCTCAGGTGCACTTCATATTTTCCTGAAAGACAGGTAACAGAATATAATGGTTCAGTGTGAACCACAAAGATTATTTTCTGTTCTTTGCAACATGTGCCCAAAAAGTCTTCTCAAAATACTTGTTTGTTTAAAAGATGATTTGAGAGGTTTTGTTATTGCTGCATGCATTTCCCTAAATAGGGATTTCATAATTTCAGACCATGTGTGCTTTAAATGGATTCATTCAGGAAGCATTTCTCTGAGTTATTGATGGCTCTAAATTAACACTAAAATATAGAAATAGCTCTGACCTCCCATGCTTTTGTTATTTATCTGGAGGCTCTCCACAGAGGAGAGAATAGAAAGGAGAGCTCTGCTCTTGTTGCACTGCAAGGATGCCTTTCCCTTTCCCTTTCCCTTTCCCTTTCCCTTTCCCTTTCCCTTTCCCTAGCAAACCCCTCCATTTGTTGGATTCCTTTTGGCACAGGGGCCATTGAGAGTTACTCCCTCCACAGCTGTTACACACGACCACAGCACTACATCTCTGTCCTGTTTAGGGTTTTGGTGCCAGAAAGAAACCATGACTTTGCAGGGGAAAAGCACAATGCAAGACTGAGGTGAATGGATGCAGCAGGACACTGTACACTTAGTACACTTAATGACATTGCAGAGTCAGAGCACTGATGGAGGCTGAGAGCCAGAACAAGGAGATTCTGAGACCTGCTGTCAAGGAACTGCCAGAGAAAGACACAGATTACTGATGTAAGTCCTGCTTTCTGACCACGTTTAAGATGGGTGATGCTCTTATTGACCTCGGACTTTTACCTACTCCCTATTTCTTCAGTGAAAGAAGGTAATAAATCCCTTTTTCCGTAAAGCTGGTGAGTCCGTGGGTTCTGAGCAAGACCCAACAGACTTGTGCAGAGCCCTTAATGTTGGAAAGGACCTCCCAGGCCATGGAGTCCCAGCTGTGCCCAATGCCCACCTTGTCCCCAGCCCAGAGCACTCAGGGCCACCTCCAGCCCTTCCTGGGACACCTCCAGGGATGGGCACTCCAAACCTCCCTGGGCAGCCCCTGCCAAGGCCTGAGCACCCTTTCAGTGAAAAAAGGAAGTATGAAGCCTCTCACAACAAAGAATGTACATTTCCCCAGCTCTCAAATTTCTCTGTTAAATCTGTCTTGTGTTGACTGATTTCAGTCCTATTCCCCAACATTCACTTCTAGTCCCTGTAATTTCTTAGGTGCTCAGTAATTCCCAGTTTCTAACTTCATTATGGGCATCATGGGATTGAAAGCATTTGTGTGTACATTTCTTGCTGTGCTGTAAGTCCAGCACAATTTGCACCTGCTTGTACAGTTGAGTGACCTAAGAAACCTACTCTCTCTTCTCTCATCTGGAAACCCAAGCCAACCACTTGGACATGCAAGATGAATCTAAACAAAACTTTTGGAGGTCTGTTTTCATATCTCCCTAGAAATCCATCCTTAGAATTATTTTCCTCATGGAAGCCTGATTGTAAACTTCTTATGGCTAGAATTCCTGATTTCAGCCAAGTCAACAGAAGCATTTTTCAGTGATTTTTATTTTAACCAATGCGTGTAAATTCTAATGGCCAGTTCACTGGCAGCCAGGTTTATATTCTTATTGACATACTGAAAATATCCAAGACTACAGGATTCCTCTCCATTTTTTTTAAGGAAATGTAGTTTATTTACATGGTTTAAGTAATGCAGCTGCATCCAGGGATGCATCCTAAAAATTCTGCTATTACCTAAAATTGTTTAAAAGAAAGCTATAACCCACTGTTCTTTTACCTTATTACTAAAAATAACAGTAATGTTTGCACTTACAGCAGTGCAGAATTTTTGTAGATTTAATTTTTAAGCTTCTCCAGCTCTCAGTCTTTACCTTTGTATGTGTTGCATAGTAATATTATTCTTGGCTCCGTTTATAGCTTCATGAAAACTATACAACCTACTTTAGTATTCTTTAATCCTTAACAAGTGAGACTGGGAATAGAGGAATAATCACTAATGGTTATCTGCCTTTCCTATTTGAAAACAATAATGATGTTCACTCATCCTGAACAAGGACTTTAATTAATCATTGTAGTAATGCAGACTGAAGTCCCAGTGTTACTATCACTGACACATAACAGTAATATTAGGTCCTGCTTAAGTGCTTTTATACTGCAAAATAAATCTTTGCATCAAGACCCAATAATTTAGTAAAATTAAAATATAGCCCCATTATTCTAGTTCTTACAAAATTTTCAAGCAGGTGTATTATTTTTAGGCAGGTATTGTTTTTGTCCTGTGAGAGCTGGCAATTACATTATTTAAAGGATATTTTCAGGCAGTGCATAAATAAATATATTTTTATATGTATTCTGTCTCTATATTTTCCTCATATATATTTAATTCTTATATTAAGAGACAAATTTCTCCTTCTATAAGTATTTTCACTCAATTTTGCAATGTATATCTAAATTCCACAAAGTGTAGCTTAACCTCCAGGTTTGTTCCTTTGGGTTTAAGATTACCCTGTTTCAATGGGCATGGGAAGAACCCAACTTTGTGCATTACCTCCCAGACTGGCACCCTGATTGACTGAAACACAACCTTCACCTTCTACTTAGATATGGCTCCTACTAGCTAATAACCTAATTAGATTAAAAGCTACCCAGTGCATCTTTTTCCATGTGAATAATTCAAAAGAAATGACTAATTAAATTCTAAAGGGAAGCACACAGCTATTTACACTGCTACCTCGGAGTTCCCATCACGGTGGCCATGCACACCTCTCCTTGTTCTGTCACATTTCAGAACATCCCCCCAAGCTGGGAATGCTGCACAAGGAAATTTCAAGGAAGACAGGAAACAAAACCAAAAGGAAAAGCATTTCTGCAGCAGCCTGAAATGTACATTTCATGTACACTCTGCCCTATACAGTGTCATACTCTGAAGGAATGAATTATAGAGTGTTATTGGGGTGCTTTGACACCTCTTTAGCTGGACTCCACATATATTTATTTTTACAGGATTTGATGCTTGTTTTTTTCCTCAAGCCTTGCCACAGCTACCCAAGGAAAACTTTGGCTAGTATCAACTTTGCTTTTCATCCCAGATTTTCCACAGCTCTCATGTAACATTCTGGTCCTGCCAATAGAAAAGTGAGTCAGCAAGGCACAGAGGTGACAGTGTTAAAATGAAAATGAAAAATAAAAGAAAAATGAAAAGAAATGATATGAAATGATATGAAATTAAATGAGAAAAAAGAGAGGAGAGGGGAAGGGAGGGGAGGGGAAGGGAAGGGAGGGAAGAGAATAGAAGAGAGGA
>VXBB01015699.1:32933-66249 GCA_013399915.1 Illadopsis cleaveri
GATGAAGGAAAAGTTCTTAGGTTTCTGTTGGTGACACTGCATCCCAGAGCCAGGGACTGTGCTTTGCATTCCAGGCAGTTGTGCACAAATCTCTTCACCTCCGAGCTTTCCCTACCAAATTAGTTACTGTGGATGCTGACTTTTCCCTACCTAGATCATCAGGTCACAAACAGAGGTATCAATCAGTGCCTGTTAGGCACCTTGGTAATGTAGAAATCAAAGCACTAAGTATTTGTCTAGCTGGGTAGAAACCTGGTATCAAGCTCTCAGCATGAAAATTGAATCTGACTTTTAATGAGGAGATTTGGATAGGTGGTCTGGTTTTGAAGTTAAAAACACTGAGAAACACTTTCCAACTATATTTTTGTCCTTTTAATTAGAGCCTTTTCTCATTTTTCCAATCCCTTTCAACAACCCTCTAATATTTTTTCAGCCTTGCCTTTTGAGGGGCAGGCACAAAGTGAGGCAGATATACTGAACAAGGGGATATCAAAGCCTGAATTTCCCCTGTCACTTTAACCACATGAAAGCTCTCCAAATGTATTCCCTTGCTCCTCTTAGTGGTTTGTATAATGAGATCAGTGGAAGTGAACACTAACATCTCCCTGTTCCATTTGCAGCTGCTGGGAGCTGAAGGATAGCTATGCTATGGTAATTATTCTATTTGAAAAGGGAATATTTGCTACTGCATTCTTTCTTACAGTTTTGTTTGTTTTTTTTGTTTTTTTTTTTTTTTTTTTTTTTTTTTTTTCCTTTTTTTTTTTTTTTTTTTTTTTTTTTTTTTTTTTTTTTTTTTTTTTNTTTTTTCTTCTTCTCATGTTCTGACTGTGTTCTCACTTTTGGGGAGGAAAGGGAGAAACAGAAGAGCACTAGAAAGGGATGATCCCTGCCTGGAAAATTTAAAATCTGATGAAAAAGAAAGAGGACAGAACTAACAGATGGTCTCAGAGGACAGAGAAAAAATTACGATACGGTAAGGAGGAAGGAAAGTCTGTGGTTGCTTATCAAATCAACTTTATCTGGAGCGCTGATGTCCAAAATAACTTGTGCCAGTCTTCAGAACTGGAACCAGTAAAGCTCTGCAAGAATCAGAGAATCCCAGAACGGTTTGGGTTGAGAGGCACCTTAAAGCTCATCTCATTCCACCCCCAGCCATGGGCAGGGACACCTCCCACTGTCCCAGGCTGCCCCAAACCCAATGTCCAACCCAACCTCCAGGGATCCAGGGGCAAGTCCTGTCCTTGTCTCAAATATTCCTGACGTGCTCAATACCCTCCCTGCAACATCCTGTATAAAGCATCTCTTCACATGATCATCTTCCATACATATAAAATGATTGAACTGTTTCAGATATGTTTCACAGGTAGAGGCATGAGAGCAATAAAACAGTGCAGAAAAAGGCTCCCAAATTTCCAACATGAAATTGGATTTATTTGCTGTGTGCTGCACACATACTGCTGTGATGCCACTCCAGGCTATAGAAACTGCTGCTGATTCACAGGTATGGAATGCTTATGCAAGAATGCACCAGCACTCCCAGACAAGATGCAAATAGTTTTCCTCAGAAGAGCTGTTTTATGATACTTGGATTTTTATGGAAAAGACAAAATACACAGACTTTCCCTTTGATAAGTTCTGGCTGAGAAGCAATACAATTATTTTTATTTTTACAGAGATATTCTTCTCCAGACAAAGTAGCCAGGGAGTGTGTGTCCTTTTAACATATTATTTTCTCTAAAAATACCCAATTTTGAGAGGCTTACTCCCACTCCTGGGCAGTGCAGTTGTTAGTACCTCTTCAGGGATCAGTATGGCTTAATCTTACTTCTGAAGGAGAGTATCATTAAAGCTCTTTGACTGATTTATTTTTTGATTCAGGTACTGAATCAGGCAATAAAAACTAAGAAAAACTATGCAGATCAAATTAAAACTAAGACTTGCCACATTTTCTCCATCAATTCTAGAACTTCAGAAGTTTAATTGATTTTGCTTTGCTACTTGAAATGACCTTATTTTGTTTCAGGTATCCCTTTGAAAAGCAAAGGAAAACAAAGAGGTAAAATTCTTAAACTGTAAGGAGATGAAATTCTGGTTGAATTTTATTGTTGGCTCTAAAGTTAGTCTAAGGCTGAGTAAGAGAGGAGATGGAATCTAAATTATCATCTTTAGGGAATTGTCAGTCTTGTTGATTTTGTCTCTGCTTTACTAATTAATTGTCTCAACACAGTTTTGCTGAAGTCTGCATGTAGCTGACGCTGATTGAATTCAGAGAAAAAATCCAGAATAAAACTACAAAGGTCTTGTAGGAAAGCTGTAAGGAAGATTGACATTGACCAGGCAAATGGCTGAACAGTAACAGTTACTAACAGCTGAGCTTTGCCATCCAAATACATATAAGTGTCAAATAATCAAGAAATCTGCCTCATTTGGGAGCCTCAGTGAGTTAACTTTTCAAAACCTGGCTGGCACCACCTCACAACCTACAGAGAGTGATGTTGGAATATCACCTGGTAGCATTCCATGACCATCTTTATCTCAGAAATCTCAATTAGCAGCATTTTACTTTTTGAAATCAGAGAATTCAGACATTTAGGAACATTGTTCATTCTTCTTTAATTACAGCATGAGCTAAGTGACATCTGGGTGTTTCATATATGATAACAGGCCATGGGCAAAGAGCTTGGAATGGGGTATTTGAGGAAATACATTGTTTTGGGGATGCTTGTGTTAATTAAACCAGGATCAAGCAAAGAGACATTAGGAAACACATCCAAGTCTCACCTTGCATGGAATCAGGGGATAGTTTGGGGTTGGAAGGATCATTCCATGTCATCCCCTGCCATGGGCAGGGACACCTCCCACTGTCCCAGGCTGCTCCAAGCCCCAAGGTCCAACCTGGCCTTGGGCACTGCCAGGGATCCAGGGGCAGCCACAGCTGCTCTGGGCACCCTGTGCCAGGGCCTGCCCACCCTGCCAGGGAACAATTCCTGCCCAAGATCCCATCCAGCCCTGCCCTCTGGCACTGGCAGCCATTCCCTGGGGCCTGGCCCTCCAGCCCTTGGCAATTGTCTCTCTCCATCTTTCCTGCAGCTCCTTCAGGCCCTGCAAGGCCACACTGAGCTCAGCCCAAAGCTTCTCCTGTCCAGGTGAGCAATCCCAGCTCTGCCAGCCTTTCCTCCCAGCAGAGCTGCTCCATCCCTCTGCTCATGCTGGAGCCTCCTCTGGGCTCTCTCCAGCAGCTCCAGGTCCTTGCTGTGCTGGCCCAGGGCTGGGGCAGCACTTTGGTCACAAAATCTCCCCAATTTAGGCAAGAGATTGACTTGAGTTGTTTCTAGTGTTTGTCAATTAGCTGTTGGTACCTGTGAATGTGCCAGCACTTGTTAGTTCATTTGAATATAGAATAGAAAAAAACCTTTTCCCTTGTTTTTTGTAAATGTTTGATGCAGTATGTCATTTAACATAGTCACAATCAAAAAAAAAAAAAAANAATAAAAAAAAAAAAAAAAAAAAAAAAAAAAGATCAAACACCAAAATAGTTGCTTTGTTTGCCAGTCAGAGAACAATGCCAATTGTCAGCATTTGCATTATTATAGAGCCATTTGACATGTGTACAAAAAAGACTGTGCATTCTTGACTTGCCTTGTATTGCATCAGCAAATAGAATTACTTAATAGGATTACTATTGAGTTATATTGTACATTTCTATTTCAGTTACAGCCTTTGTACATTGCCTCTCTTTGTACTTTACACATGTAACTAGATTATTAAAATGAAAAATAAGACATTGAAGCTCCTTCATTAAAAATATTTATATGGTATATTTCAAAATATATTGAAACTTGAACAATTATGGTAAAACTACACATGCTAAAATTTATTTTTAATTATTACACAGAATACAAGTCTCATAGATTGGTTTGACTTGGAGGGAACTTTAAAGCTCATCTTGTTCCACTCTTGCCATGGGCAAGGAAATTTTCCACTATCCCAGGGGGCTCCAAGCCCTCTCCAACCTGGCCTTGGACACTTCCAGGGAACCAGGGGCAGCCACAACTTATATAAACACTAAACCTGATATTTATGCTATGTAGTTAAAAAGGATGGATCAATCAAATTTGTTATTTGAAAGATCATTATTTCTAATGGTTGGACCCAAAGGAAATCAGGGTGAAAATGGGATGTTGCTCATGGGCAGGAGTGAAAACTGAAACTGCTCAACAGTGACTGGGCACAGTGTGGGGGATGTTCCTCTCAGGATGTCTGATTGTAGCTGTGTTTTTAAGCTGAAAGCTGATAATAGCTACCATTTGGATTTTTGGCAAAAAATTTATTGCAGCTGTAGTTGTTCACATGCACCATTAATGCCAGGGCATATATGGAAAAAATTCCTGTCCCTTGCAGGGTATTTCATAGCTCTTCTGCTATAAAACTTACTACTCCAAACTGTGAAAAATTTCCCAACTCCAAAGTATTTCCAACTCTTTGAGAAAACAAAAGTCCAATGTACCTATTGGAATTCTTCACATTGGTTAGAAGCAACCATCACTTCTGTTTACAGTATAGGATTATAAATTATATTGAAATATCCTTCAGTTAGAGTCATTCTCCAACAGTGTAAAGAGATGGATGGTCTCCAGGGTAAGGTTGTCATAAAAAGGAAAATCAAACCAGCTGAATAATACAATAAGTCTGTGTATCAAGCCAGCTCAACCAAGCAGTGATAAGAACTGTGGCAGGCTTTGAGAAGCTGGCTGACAGATTTCATTTGTCTGAGTTCAGATCCTGCCCCAGTGTCATATGTCATATCCTCCCACCATCCCTTTGGTGTTCTACCAGCACCCCTCCAGGTGCTGTCAGGGGATTAGAAGGAATCTGCCAGTTAAAATGCTTGAATGGATAATTCAAGAGTACAAGCAGAGAGACCATTTCATTTATTTTAGGGTTTTTTATATGCCACAGAATTGACACATGTTTTGCATTTGGCTGTGTGAGTACACGTATATTAAACTTTAGGACACAAATGTGTAGTGCAGTGTTAAAGTGGGATATTTGACATAAATAGTAATGAGAATGGAAAATGAAGATGATTAGGCCCTTTGGCAATATCAAGAGTTATCTTTAAATCTGTGACTACTGATGCAACATCTTGATCCATGTATCAGATATTACCAGTGTCCCCATGATTTAAACACAAAGGCCTGTCCACCTGCACAAAATAGAAGTTGCCCTGTGTCCATCCCAGTGTTTCCTCTGTGACTTCATTTCCTCATGGATTTTAACTCCTTTTTGCATTCATGCCACTGAGGTAACAAAATCTCAGAATCATTCAGCTTGGAAAAGNCTGGTGACTCATAAAGAGTTATATTTTACAGACTTGTCTAATGCACATTCCTGAGTTAGTTCTGAATGAGTTTTGAGAAATAATTCAGATTGCTAAAGCAGATATCCAGAGACACTTTGGTGCATAAACATCCAGCTGATGATTCACTCACCCTGCAGCTGCTGTGGCTACTCTGGATGTCCTGGTTACACTGGTGCTTCCAAAACAGCACCAGGTAACTGTGCTCAGGTAGCACACACTGCACAAACACAACTCTAGAGCAGCTGTGCTCAGTTTTGGAAAGCAACTCTGGTGAGTTAAACACTTCAAACAACCCAATATATATATTTCCCACTGCTCTTGCTCAGCAGGAGCAAGGGCTGGAGCATCATGAGCAGCAGTTTTCTACACAAGTACACAGACACACTCCCAAAATCCACTTCTCACCATTCCATGTCCTTCCAGGGATGAGAACAATGTGAACAAACCCCCCTGTCAGGAACCTCAGGGCTCTGAGCTTCAGGCTCCAGTAGACACAAATTCCCATCTCATTTTACACAAATCTCTCCCCCTCATTTACCTATACAAAAGATATGTAAAACAATTAAAACCCCAATTAAAAATAAGTAATCAAAATAGAACATTTGGTCAGCAAAATTCAGCATCACACCCATGATGTGAAATCTGTTATAATTTGAAAATCTAATCTAAACCTGACAACTGTTTCAGAAAGCATTCTTCATGAGCACTGGATAGGTATAAGTTTTAATAGCAAATTCTTTGCTTACAGGACAAATCTTTGGACATTATCAACACCCTGGACAGAAATGGGAAAGGACAAACTACAGTTTAAAATTTAATGGCACTTTTATGTCAGATCAAAATTGAAGGTTTTGCATAGCATTTGTGGTCTAGTCCAACAGGTTCCTAAAATCAAAGGAATAAAATTCAAGTCCAACATTATTCATAAAAAAAAATATTTACATATATATCTCTCAGCAAATGTCACTTTATATCTATTGAAATGACAAGAGTATTCATTCCCTTAGCAGTTCTAAGCTTTTTGATCACAGACAGAGCTCCTGAAGGACGTGGACAAAGACAAAGGGCAAATATCCAAAAATTCCTGAGGTGCCAAGTGAGCACCTTGAGCTGCACATCACAACACAGCAGAGACACAGCAGCCTCACTGTGGAAGAAAAAAGAATTCTAAAATTCCAGTTCACATCCAGTCAAGACATAGGCTTCTACATTTTCATTTTAATTAATTTTAAAATCTTTACCTTTCTATTTGTGAGCAAAAATAAATGTGTATGTGAATGTCTGGAAGGAAAGAATGAGTAACTGAAGCTGCCTTTAATCAGCAGCAGTCAGGAATAAAACAGCTGCCAGAAAGCTGTTTCTGTGCACTGGAGTTACCAGTTCAGCCTGATGCCAGAATGCCTCTGGCAGTGCTGTTTTGACACTGGTAATGTCTGCAACTTGTTAGCAAAGGTTGTATTAAATCATCTTGTCACCAATTCCAGCTTTTATCAAGTTAACGTAAACAAATCCACCACTTAAAATGGAAAATATATTTTTTCCATAGAGTAAGTCTGGATACAACATCTTCGAAATCTCATTTTCCTGTCTATATCTAGCACCAGATTTGTGTGTGGAAGACAGAAGAAAAGACAAGCACCATTTTTTTAAAATTTAAAAATGTATAAAATAGTAAAATGAAATGATTTTTCACTCCCAAACTTTAAAAGCACTGCCTTTTAAATAATGTTTATCTTAGGCAAAATGAGAAAGAAAAGCTGGTGGGTGGTACAAGATTTAACATCAAAAGGAAGCTCTCTACAAGAAACAATATTTTTAAAGAGTTTACACTTGGTACTGTCAGTCATGTTTTGAAATTTGGCACCTTTAATACTTTAGGGTTGCAAAATCAAATAAAACAATTAAGTGTAATAGTGGAGCCAAAGGATGTGTATGAAGGGTGACACAAACCCCCCACGTGGCAGCAGCAGATGGACTGATGGTCTGACACAGCTGTCAGGGTGACCTAAACCCTGGAAAAACTGGAATTGCGAGAAAGGAGGGGCTCTGACTTCCCAAGAGAGCACAAACTGCAGCTCAGGCTCCTGAATGAGCACATATCTGTGTGTCCTAAAGCTTGTGAACTCTGGGAGAAGAGCAAACCACAATATTTGCTTTTATCTAAACCCTTTTATTACACAAAAGTGCAGTAAAAATGCCTGGAAGTATTTCAGCAGTTTCTAATTAAAATATTTTAAAACTACCCCGACATAAGCCTCTACCTTCTCTTCACTAAAATAAACATCATTTCAGTAATCATAGCAGATTAAATCCTGTGTCTAAGATTTTTTTTTCACTCCTAATTCTAAATTTAAACTGCTAACAAATAACCTGATAAGAAACTAAAACTGAGCACTTTTTTTTCAACTATTGTTCACTTTCTTAAAATAAATTATGCTACTTTTGGCCAGTTTGGCAGAAATTGATCGTGGTTCCTCTCTCAGGGATATCAGTCTCTTAGGCAGAGCAACCCCAAATTGGGAAAGGATGAGTGGATGCACAGCCATATTCCAGCAAAATTTATGGATAGAGAGAGCTGCTGTGTCTCCTGGCTCTGAACTCAAGGTATTTGAGTCAAACTTGAGCTTCTTAAACTTTCAGAAAACTGGGAAAGTTAAAACGTAGCTCTCAGAGGAATGAGCCTTCCTGTGTTCTTCTGGGTGAATAAACAATACAATTGTTTTGAATGAACTATTTTGAGTCACTTGAATTAGCAGGAGCTCCCTGTAGGAAATTTTCCTACTCGTGGCGAATTCAGTTGGGATTGCTCTGTAAGCACAGTTTTAAAAGAGAAGATTGTGAGTACAGGATTTAGCCTGAGAATGATTAATGCCAGTGTTGTACACCTGTGACTAGGAAGGCAAAGCAAATGTTCCTCTACCGAAGGGTTTGAAAAAACCTGCAAAATTCTTCTTGAGTAATTGTATTCCTCAGCCACGAGGAGCATTTTTTAAAGCTTTATAATTCAAAATGGGGTTTTACACTCTCCTAAATGACCTGCTTTGCCAGCCAGACCCCTCTAATCAGAACCTTAATTCTCAAGAAAACTCACTTCCACTGGTCAGATGTGAAGGCTGCCAAATACCCAATTAAACCTGTTGGTATTTGAATTCTTCCTCTTCTTTTTCAAAAATAAAGAAGCATCTCCATGGATGAATACAAGGGCACTGCAAAATNGGTCCTGGAAGGGATAAAGAACACTGCCCCAGCTGGTTTTAACAGATGGTAATAGACTACATACTTTAGGTAACATCTTACATTGCAACCTAAGACAATAGTCTGCCCCCACAGCTGAGCTGCATAATTGATCTCTTTTCAAGAGGTAACTAAATATCGTAATGGGTTTTCTTCTTCGAAATCCATCAGCTACCACAGGATAGTATAGATAGGCAAAATTCATTATTCAACTGGAAGAGTTCATGATAGTTCTGCGAGACTGACTTACAGGTTATCTTGATCACTGGAGAGTCAGTAAATTTCTTTAGGTTTCATATCTCAGTAAAGTTACTAGACACTTTTTATTTCTAGGAAATACACAATCCCACATTTTGACCTTCTCTCTCTGAGATTTACAGCAAAGGCCACATTGCTCACCTTAAGAACTCCCCTCCTGCAAAGAGAAGCCAAAGCATGTAAAGTATGAGTTAGTGTGTTCCCTCCACCTTCAGCAGGAACACAAAGCCATTCCTATACTTCAGTCAGTTCCATCTTCAGTTGGTTCCTTAGAATTCCACATTCCTTAATCCCCTCATTGCTCATTACCTGCAGATATCAGCACAAAACAACTTTATCTGAGCAACATGGGAAAAATAAAGGGAAAACTGACTTTAAAATCATGATCTGAAAGGGGTTGGTTTAATAAGGAACTTATTCAGGAACTCCACATATGCAGTCTAGTCCATGTCTAGCTATACTTTAATTATCTAAATTAACTTTATTTCAGGTGAGAATGGGGTTCCTAAGGATCCCCAACACTACAAGACATAAATTCCAGAACAAGTCTAAATGTTGATTCACATACATTACAAATTCAGCTCCTTAAATCTGTATCTGTATAGAGGAAACTATTTTCATTTATATAATTTTAAACAAAATACAAGGAGAGAAACTTGATTAAAATAAAAAAGGGGATTTTCACATTATAAAGCACTGTCTATTATACTGTTTTTCCCCAATAAATAGAATCAAGTCCAGAATTTTCCCAAACATGACATATTTAATTGGATGGACCAAAGAGTCTGACAGGAAGCACACACTTCTGGGATATTCTGTGTGTCCCCTTTGACTATTGCAGAAAATCCAAATTTTCCCAGTTTTGTAAAAGAAATGGACATTGCACGTACTGTTAACATGTTCTGGAATAAGGTTTTACAAAAGCTAAGATTAGTATTCATGTGACAATAAGAAGTCACCAATCTGCCCTGGATAAGAGATGTCTACAATATGATCCTTCTTCTTTTTAATAAACAACATATTTTCATTCATGGAAAAAGATGAAAAGATTGAATGTTCTGCTTGGAATGTGAAATTTGAAGGAATGACAACTCTCTTAATACCAGCCTATGAAATATCAGATTGCATTTAGAAAGGTTTAAAGAGTTTACTAATCTACAACAAAGGACAGAGAAAAACTCAGAATCATTGAGTATATTTTAGAACAAAAAAATTTATTACTTATGCATCTTACAGTTGTTAAAAACAGGAAATGGGATTTTTCCCATGAACTTCCAGTGGCATTGGAGAAGGCCTCAGTTCCTTTGATCACAAAAAAAAAAAAAAAAAAAAAGGCTGAAGAACATAAGGAGAGGTAGTATCATAATATCTTATGCTAAATTTAATATTTTTACTTGCTAAGCACTATTTATTCTACTGGTTAATTTTGAGAAGTTTGCAACTAGAAATGCCTCTTCTCCTGTCCTCTTCCTTCCTGCAAACACATTGAAAAATTTTGAAAACAGTCCAGAGAGTTTTCATTAACAAAGGGATGTCAAAGGCATGTCAGGAATATCTCCAAGGAAAGTTTAGTAAAGGTTTCTCCATTTTTAATAATAAATATTGATTATTTAACAGCAAGGCTTCCAGATGCTGAAATGGCAAAAATACTGTTGGCAGCAAATCAACACAGTTGGAACTGTCTACACTGAGTATAAGAAAATAAAGTTAAGTGCAGTAATCTTGAAAATTATTTTACTTCTCTAAGTAAAATGCCTTAGCCTACATTATTTTACTTTTAATTATTTCATGGTCACCAAATTCACTTTGTGCTGATGTTGTGCTTCAGCCAAGGATTGTTTCCAAACAAACAAACCTGAAGATAAAAAAAAAAGTAAAAAGTCATGGAGGATACAGCCAGGTGGAGTGTGGGCTCTTCCCAGGGAACAAGAGACAGGAAAAAGGAAACAGGCTCAAGCTGTGCCAGGGGAAGTTCAGGTTGGACATCAGGAAGAATTTCTCCATGGGAAAGGCTGTTATTGAAACACTTCTCATCAATATTTGTTCTAAAAAGAAAGGGGTAGAAGGAAAAAATGTGACATCGTGTTGGCTCTTGGTTTGTATTTATTGATTTAAAAATCCATTTAACCTTAACTTGTTCAGTGCCTTATTATGCCCAAGGAACATGACCTAACCAGTGCTGAACGGCTTCTGAGAAGGAGCCTGATTGATTTCAAATCCCAGTCATTTAACTCCAAGCCAAAAAGGGCATTGGATTGCAAAGCAATGAACATGCTTCAATCACAAGTGTTGATATGAATCTGGCCATGTGGGGAAAGCCACCCAAGGGCACAAGAAGAATAAAGAACAACAAAGTGAAGGGAGATGTGAGCAGACAGAAGCTGCTCATTATGGTTATACAGTAATTGAAACAACGCATGTTTGAACAAAAGTCAAAATAAAACAAGGTGTGGAAACTGAATTCAAAGCTGTTATGTGCATCTTCACTTGTTCTGTGAGTTTTAGAGACTCCATGAAGTGTTTGCAGTCTGTCCAAGGGCTAAGGAGGTTCTTGAATTTGACATTTTAAACAGACAAATCTTCTGCAAAATAGATTGGAGCAAAACCTCCCCATAAACAACCTGAATACCTTTCAAATGAAAGTCATGCCTCTAATCTCTTCTCAGCATTCACAGGAACTGCCTGTAACTCTGCAAATAATTTTATCCAATGGTCAGGCAAGTGGAACCAATTATCCTTTCAGTCTCAGGTATGGCACACATACATGTATATCCATTTTCTGATGAGGTGAGAATGGACTTTCACCTGAAAAGAGGATCATTGAGAAAGTCTGTAGGCTCATTTTAATTAATCCTGAAAATTTAATGGGAAGAATATAATAGCAATGGGAAGAGTAATATAACAATTATGAGAAACTCATAATATTCAAAATAATTACTGTAATGTTCTTTTACCATAGGTATAGCACAGAGTGGAAGTGAGGTTTAGCACATACTAACTAACATATACTAACTTAACTAACTTAACATAACTAACTTATACTTTAGCACATAACAACTTGGTGTAGCATCTCTGCAGAGGGACAAGAAGTAATCATTAACAAACAATTGCTCAAAGTTATTAAGCATCAGACTGAAGCAGACAGAAACACAGGGTGAGGAATCCCAGCATGGACTGGGATGGGGAAACTCAAAATTGACACCTCTGAACATAACTTACTTAAGTATTACACATAATAATGCCAATTAATAATGCTAATAATGATGCACTCAGGTGGCAAATAAGAGCTTCCTCAGTGACCTGAAAACCCTACACCTGAAAACAACCCTGCTAAAGTCCAGCTGAGTAGTTTCATACAATTTTTTTCTGACCTTCTGTGGTGAGAACCTGTGTCTTACCCAGTAAAACAGATTAATACAATATTTTCTGATTTTGAGAAAGACTTTCATTACATCTGCTTCCTTTTGATCTGTTTTTTAGAGCTTAACACTAATGATGAGAATTTGATTTCCTGTGTTTATAATAAAGCTGGCATTAGCTATATGTTCTTAATTAAAGCTTTAAGATGTATTAGACAAGGACATGAGTAGATTTAAAAGTACTAAAGTATTCTAGAAAAAGTTTCAGCATTTTGCACTTTGCTTCCAGTGTATGAACACAGATGATGGAGCCAGAGCTGAAGACTTTACAAATAGGAGCAGCATTCCAAAAGCCCACAGAGGAAGAATGGATCATTTCTCAAAAACTGAAGTGCAGCAGAGAATGAAGTTCAGTTTCCAAATCTCCTGCTGCAGGAATCTTTTCAACTTTCCCCAGTCCACATAGTCTTTCACCTCTTCATCTGACCTCTGTGATCAGCAGCAGGGGTGAGCACTGAGGTGTTGAGAATTCCATTTACTGAATTAAAAGAGCCATTATTTCACCTTTCCATCTCAAGTCAGCTGATTCATGAATAGCACAAAAGCATCTGGCCTTAGTTGATACTGGACACTGAGGTAATTATTCATTTGTCTGTTATTATTGACTACAGCTGTGAAAACTGTGTAATAAAGGATTTAAAAGACGCAAATGAACCTTAATATCCACTCCTTCACTGGTCTGAGTTTATTTACAGAAAACAAGGAGCTGAGGGGGCAGTGGGAGATGGAAAACTGAAGCTGTGGCCCCTGGGGGAATCTCCTGAGGTTTAACAGGGCCGAGTGCTGGGGCTACACCTGGCTCAGGGCAGCCCTGGGATCCATCCAGGATCCATTCAGGGTCCATCTAGGATCCATCCAGGCCGGGGCTGAGCAGCTGGAGCAGCCCTGGGAGAGCCCTGGGGAGCTGTGGGGCAGAGCTGGCCCTGCCCCAGCCCTGGGACCCCAAACCTCCCCTGGGCTGAGCCCAGCCTGGGCAGCAGGGCAGGGGGATTCTGCCCCTCTGCCCTCAGGGGAGACCCCACCTGCAGAGCTGCCCCAGCCCTGGGCCAGCACAGCAAGGACCTGGAGCTGCTGGAGAGAGCCCAGAGGAGGCTCCAGCATGAGCAGAGGGATGGAGCAGCTCTGCTGGGAGGAAAGGCTGGCACAGCTGGGATTGCTCACCTGGACAGGAGAAGCTTTGGGCTGAGCTCAGGGTGGCCTTGCAGGGCCTGAAGGAGCTGCAGGAAAGATGGAGAGAGACAATTGCCAAGGGCTGGAGGGCCAGGCCCCAGGGAATGGCTGCCAGTGGCAGAGGGCAGGGCTGGATGGGATCTTGGGCAGGAATTGTTCCCTGGCAGGGTGGGCAGGCCCTGGCACAGGGTGCCCAGAGCAGCTGTGGCTGCCCCTGGATCCCTGGCAGTGCCCAAGGCCAGGTTGGACCTTGGGGCTTGGAGCAGCCTGGGACAGTGGGAGGTGTCCCTGTCCAGGGCAGGGGTGGCACTGGATGAGCTTCAATGTTCCTTCCAGCACAAACCACCTTATGATTCTAAGATTTCCTTTTTGAAATTATTTTCATTTATCATGTACTTGCCTTGATCCAGAATTAAGCTGCCAATAAAAATTGACATTTGGTGGAGAAAAGGAAACAAGTCCTCTAGGTAAATTAACAAGTTGTTATATCACTTCTTGCATCTCAAATTACTTTTTCATCCTCTCCCCAAAGCTGGCAGAAAATGGTTTAACAGCTCATTAGTTCAGCGTTCGGAGGACTAAACTACCTTCCTAGCCCTCAAATTTGTCAGCATCTTCTGTATCAGAAGACAGTAAGAAAGAGGCCATAAATATATTGCATAAATGAAAGTTGATATCTGAGAAGAGTAGCTGTGATCATTAAACTTATGATTATCAAGCAAAATTCAGGAAATCCTCTCCCTTTGCCTGGCTGCATGAATTTCTATTTGTCTTTGGAATGACTTGTGTGACTTCCACACTCATTATTTGCACTTTGTTACTGTGAACAGCATTAATGGGTCCTCCAGGGAAATGTGATAAATAACATAACACATACCTCTCTAAAATAAATGTTGGTGAACATAACATATTGTTTTAAGCTATTAGCAACCAAAATATAATTACTTAGTTTTTTGTAACCCCTAAGAAGAGCCCCCTTGGTTGCTAACACACACAATTAGGTATTTATGGGTAATTTGGGATTCATGAGCTTTAGTGCATGGAATTGGGCACCCTCCATCTGCTTCTTCCATATCTCTAAATTACTGTAGGTTGCCATGGTATTTTTTTTTTCTTTCACATCATCACATTTTGCAGCAGATTCCAGATTTCTCACAGTGAAGTAAGGCAGCTGGTTATCCCTCTTCAGTTTTGTTGGGCAAGGGATATGGATTTGCTTCACTTCCCGAGTTGTGCTCAGTGACAAAACACAGGGAGCCACTGAAGAGGTAAATGTGAAATATGACTTTTGAATATTGCTATGCCAGCTCCTTTTCTTCCACGTTTTCAGTCATGCCAATTGCTTTAAATACCTCTTCATGGAATCAGTTAGGGAGAAATGTTTTTGTAGAAGTAATGAGGTCACCAAAACGGTTGAAAAAACTGTGATCCCCTACTCTTTGGTGGAATGAAATTTATGAGATGATATACACAAAACATATTTTTAATACATATGTAAATTGCCCATAAATATAAGAGATAAAGAGGGTTTTTGGGTTTTCCAGTTTTCAGGCAAGAGGTTTCAAATTAATTTAATTTTGTAAGAGGTGTCCAAAGGAAGATTGTCATTCAGTTGAAATGTGTATTACGAACTGGATGTCATTCAGTTGAAATATGTATTATGAACTGGAACCCACCTTGATTTCCAGACAAATGTAAATCCTTGTTCTTATCATTTTACTGTCTTTTAAAGATAGTAAAACTTAATTTGTTCTCAATAACTCTGTATCTGCAGAGTTCCACTGCCTCTGGCAGAGCCATCCCAACTTTCCACCAGCACAAATGACAAGGCAGACAAGGCAGCTCAGGGACTTTTAACACACCTTTGTATTATACAGTCAACTGCAAATTGGCTCCACCCAATAACCACACAGTCAGTAGAGAAACAGGTCATTTTCAGTTTATTTAGACATGAAAGCAGTCAGACTTGCTGGTTTAGGCACAGCTCTGTTTTCATGAGAATATCATGTCTGTGCTCAGATAAGCTATTTCTCTTTCATGACACAGAGATCAAGAATAATTCTTTTGTGAAGACCTAAAAGACAGGAGTATACTAAAATAAGGCAATGCTTTCCAGGAAATGGATTTATTGATTCAAGTACGAAATTTATCTTCTCTTAAATCTGTGTCAAAACCTAGAACCAATCATAGAATTTGACTTATAATGATGACTAACACACACATCCAGCTGCAAAGAAATAGAAGTTCTTTCTTAGCCTGCCCTTCTAAATACACACACAATTTTTAAAAATTTAATTGTTTTATACAAGGGCAATGAGAAACTAAGCCTGCATGATATCTAAAGACTTCTGATTTCAAATGGTTGGATTTGACTTCATGAACCTTTTCCATTTGCAAGCCCTTTACATCTTTGTGTTTTCTTTATTTTTGGTCTCTTAGATGCCAGAAAACTGACCTTCCAACAGGTATGTGAGATCTGAACTGCAAAAATAGTTATGCAGAACTTATAAATAACACTAGACTACAGAGTTCAGAGTATAATGTCATTAAAATATACTTTTTTGCGTTTATGGCAATCATGAATTGTCTTCTTAGTGATTAATTGATGGTAAAATCGATTTGCATTAGAAACCCCTATTTGTAATTGAATATTTTCCATGAAGAAGCTCTGACTTAAAGCTACCAAAGTCCTGGTTTCATTTTCCTATGTGCTTGATGACCTTCTCTGGGACTGAATGTGGACAACATAACATGGAAGAAGGTGAACATCTCTATCAAGGTTGTAAAATCCCACTTTTCCCCTTGGATTTCTATCAGAGGGGAACTGACAATTGGAAAAATCATGGAGCACAAAATTAATTCTACATCCACTTGAAACCCACAAAATTTACACTCTGGGTCTGGACAAGAAAAAGGGAAAAGGTTGCCTTTTATTTTATTTTATTGTATTTTATTGTATTTTATTGTATTTTATTGTATTTCAAGGACCATGGGCAATGCAAGTTGCAGTGATGTATAAAGATCTGATCCCTCTCAGCCCTAAATCTATACTTCACTTAATTAAACAGCAGTAAGTTCATTTACACTGATATTCTCCTGCTCAGTTTGACTCAGATGTACTGCACCAAAATCCCACATTTTAGTGTGAAGTTGCAATCTCAGGGCTCACCTTCCCAGACAGAATCCATGCTTACTCAAGTGCCAAGGAATTTTAAATAATGCAAAACCACAAAATATTTGGGAATAGCAGTGAAAGTTCAGCTTAGTTTGGGTTTGCAAGATGCTGGATGTAATGAAAAAGACTTGAGCAGTCCCACTTGGTAAACCCTGCCTGCACAGAGAGATTCTTTTTGTCATTGTGATTAATTAGGGACTTGGAGTTGTAAATAGGAAGTTGTTAATACCTAAAATACGGCATAAGAAAAAAAGATAAGGAAAAATAATGCAACATTGTTTCCTTGAAAGAACATATATAAACATTGATTTAATGAGCCATTTCATGTTTTTATTTCTACTTTTTAAAATCACAATCAAAACACTGACTACTACAGCAGTCAGGCACAGAAGTATGGAGAGAAGGAAGTTTTAAGTTCAGACTGGCCCCTCCCTATGAAACCTATCCATTTCACCTTCACTGTGCCAGGAAAAAAATGATTTCTAAATGCATCAATAATCTAAGTCCCATGTTTTAGTCCTTTGTTGCCCCTGAATCCCTTATCTTTATGGCAGGCTGTGATATTATCTGTCTCACTGCAGGACAGAAAATAAGAGGCCTGTCAGGATGACATGCATCGAAACGCACGAGCTTGCTTTAAATGAAAGACCTTCCAACAATTGAAAGTATTTTCTCCTTTTGGTTTGTTCTTTGATATTGCTTTACTTGCCAATACATTTGGATGGAGGGCAAAAAGCAGGAAAAAACCTTTCTAATGCCCATGCTCAGGCTGAGCAATATGGAACAGAGCTGAGCCTCCTGTGCTTGGCATTCTGTCCAACCACTACCACATTCCAGTTAAAATCCACATTTATTTTGCATTATGCATAGATAAGTATAATAGAATTGAGTTAAACAATAAACACAAACTCTACTTCCATGGTACAAAATATTTACAGTAATAAACTGAATTCTGATACAACCCCTTGTAATCCCTTAGGTTTCCGCACATGTTAAACATTAAGTACTGAGCAACAAATTTATCTCACTATGAAATATTTATCTTCTCCCCTCTTTTAAAGGATAAATAATCTATTTTCCCTGCAGGAAAAATATTTTGCTTTGAAAGTACTCATTTTCCTTAATGTGATTTTAATATTTAATTAAAACTATGGGCTTCTTTGAATGAAATACGTGTTAGAACGAAAATAAAATAAGAGCATAAATAAAAATAATAATAATAAAAGAAATAAAAATGACTCTCTCCCCAAAAATGGAATTTTAGTTGTAATATTAATTGGAGCCAAATTATATGGTATTTCAGGGACACTACTGAGTTAATTCAGAAATAATCCAATGGCAGAATTTTGCTGTATATGTCATACAAAAATAGTTAAAGATTTCTGAAAACATTCAGTCTTGGTCTAGCTCTCTCTTAATCCTCAAGAATTCAATGATAAACCACTCATAAGCTTTAGTAGAATCAGAATTAAGTTTCCAACATACTTATCAGGTATAGAGTAATTACTTGTTCTTCCTTCTCCAAATCTTTTCTCATCAGAGACAAATATTTTGGGCACTCTATTTGTAATAGTAGAACACCAAAATTCAGGTATTTGTAGCAATATGAACTCAACACAAGCCGAGGTGTTGGGCAGGTAAATTTGTGCCTAGACTGTTGCAGAAAATAATGCAGTAGGTGATGTATTTTTCAATAATTTGTGAAAAGTTCACATGAAATCCTCTTTGCTTCTGGCCTTTCTCTTAAAATGCTTACTACACACTGAGTTTTCAGCACTGTTTAATTCCTGCCACACAGAGAGAGTCCATTGATGTATATTTGATTCACTCAAGGTTGGACACGTAAATTGCAGGTGGATTTTAGCTACTCTAGGAAAATATGATCAATAATTATAGGAAAACAAGAGGAGACCACTTATATAATTGAGACCACAGCAGAGTGAGAAGCAGGTATCATTCTATTCTTTTTTTTTCTTTCATTTCAAGTATTTGGGGCTTTGGTGTTTTTAAATTTCTCTGACAGCAGAGCTGTAATTATTACAAACTTGCAGTAACTAATTATGTCTTCTGATGCTGAGCAAATTACTTCTGGACACCTGTAACACACAGGTCTGCTTTTCTGATAACAGAAATGGTCTGCAGTGTTCTGTTGTTAATAATCTCAGTCATTTAAAAGTAAAAAGAATGATATTTTCAAAATCTCATCTTTGCAAGATCAGTTTGGTATTCACCATGCTGTGTGTGCTAAACCTTTCCAAAGTGGTTTGCTAGCAAATTATGGAGACAATTGTACTTTTAATTCTCTTTAGAAAGTAAATTTACATTTGCTATAAATGTAAATAATTCTCATATTTGACCAGTTTTCCTCCATGGGGTACTTAATGGTCCTGTAAAGCTTTACTTGACTGTTGTCACTCAGAGGTGGTTGGCAGGTGAAAAAAATAGCGGAAATAAGGAATAAGAAATACTCAGCACACTGCTCTTCATAGGAGAAGCTACCATTAAATGGAGACATGCCCAAACCCAGGATCCACATCTGTGTAATATCTGCCTGTACTGCCTGGCTGTGGGTGCACCCAGAGTCGCAATAGGACACGAAATAAAGATGCTTTACTCCAGTCAGAAGGCAGTAGAAATCAGAAAGTTTATTTACCATTCATTCAGCCCTTTTATAACACGCTGTGCTAAGAAGACATTTTATTGGTCTATAGGACTGACACCTCTTTTATTGGCTAAGTAACAGAAATAGCAATCAACACCTGTTGTTATGGGAAAAGAATATAGTTTACACAAGGTTGTTTTGGGAAAAGGAAAACTGTTGAAAATTATTCCTTGGGAAGAGCTCAGGCTCAGAAAATATCGGGTCCACACACCCAGTGTGCCAGGACACACTGACAGTCTGTCAGCCCAGCCCTGCAGAGGTGCAGGAGGTACAGGAACACTTCTGGGAATGGAAATCCAGCTCTTCTTGCCAAATGATGTTCAGCATTGGAAACCCAGCAGGTGTTACAAAAGTGGACTGTGAAAACCCCTGTGGGCATGAGAGAATACAGGGAGATGAACAGAGCAGTGGGATGTGGGGAATGGTTCAGGACTGGGAACTCCCCAGCCCTGGAGCAGCTCCTGTGGGAGTGCCTTGCCTTGAGTGACCCCGTGTCACATGAAGGTGGAACACTGTTGGCACAGTGCTGCACTGCAAGTGCTGCAGTACCAGGAACACAATAAAGCCACTATTTTCACCTCCCTTTGTACTGAGCTCAACAATCTGAAGTTTGTTTAAAGTTATGGCTTTTTCATTTTACAGCTTGATCATCTCAAAGACCAGAAGCACTGATATCCCAGAGATGTGTGATGCTGCTCAGTGTGGTTCATTCTACACACTTAGATGAAAAAACATTGCATGGGTTAATGGTATTAATTCAGTTTATGGTTTCCAGAATGCTGCTACTTTATTGTCTGTTTATGTCTTCTGAGAAAATACATAAGTAGTACAGTTAAAAAAAGTTAATCTCAATAGAGTCTTCTCCAAATGCATTCCTTTGGTGCCTGTGATTTACTCTGCAATCTGCTTCTCCTTGAGGGCACTGCTACTTCTTTGTTTAGTTTTGTTGTGTACTACACCATTATTTTACAGAACATTAAATATCACCAAGAAAACATCAGGCCAGTGTAAATATAATCTTTGAAATGTGTCTTGTTATTCATAATAGGGTACCTTGTGAATTTTCACCTGGGCTATGCATCTATTTCGCTTCAGCAGATGTTGCTGATACTCCTAGGGGTATTCTAACTTTCATTGCTTTATTTTCTCACTGAGTAACCAGATGCCAGGCCACAGAAACCCCAAATCCTGATGAAATGTATGTCTACTCCCGTGATCAGAATACAAATCAGGTATCTAATCCTCCCCAACAGGGCATAATTACAGATTGAAGACAGCAGGCAAAGCCCTAACTGGTGCTTACTTTGCATTTCTTCCAAATATATAACACATTTAGAAAGAATGATTCTGAAGTCTACACTCTGCTTGGCTCTGTCACAGAATTGCTGAGTGACTTTTTCTTTATTTTCACTATGTGGCCAATGGATTTAATGGAGAACCAGAACAAGTCCAGACAAATACAACTGATGAGATCAGAAGCACACAAGAGGTTCACTATGATGGGAAATTAAATGGGTTACACAACTCCCTCTTCCTAGAGAAAAGATTGGGAAAGGAATATAATGGAGATCTGAAAGTTGCTGGGGATGCAAAGAGCAAATAGATGTGTGTTCTTCCTCAAAACACAGGAACATGGATTTGTTCAGGGGAACCATCAGGCAGCAGCTTTAAACCAAAGAACTCATGCAACCAACACCTTTGCTACATGAAGGGGTGAAGATAAAAGGATGTACAGCTTCAAAGAGAGCTTACAGAAGCTCATGGGACAGAGATTTAGCATTAACTATCAAACACTGATATCTGTGTGCAATATCTTGTACAAGACACTCTCATTTCCTGAAAGCTGGGAAAACATGACCCTAGCTATGATGTGTTCTTTCCTAAAAATTCCAGTAGTCTCCTCTCTTGGAACAAGAGGTCAGAACAAGCTAAATTCAGTCTTGTTTGGCCATTACAGAACCAGCAAAACATTGATCACAGAATCACAGCATGGTTTGTGTTGAGAGGGACCTTAAAGCTCATCCAGTGCCACCCCCTGCCATGGGCAGGGACACCTTCCACTGTCCCAGGCTGCTCCAATCTGGCCTTGGACACTTGCAGGGATGGGACATTCAAAACTTCTGTGGACAACCTGATCACATCAGCTCATGAAATTTCACATTTTCATGAAGCAGGGGAACTTCTGGTGTTAGTTTAAAAAAAACTTACAGAAATGTAAGAGAAGGAAAGACTGGGATAATTTTTATTTTTTTTTTAATCTCTGGACTGTTTTATTTCTTTTTATTTGTGCAAAATTAGCAAGTATAATGCTTGATCAAGTTCACTTTTGATTTAGATAAGCACTGATGATCTTATTTTTTTTAGAAAAGGTACTTTGTACCTAGAGATGTCAACAGAAGGCAAAAGACATGCTTAAATAATGCAGGGATTTTGCCACAAAATCTGCAGCCACAGATTCCCACCCAGGGAATGCCCAAACACTGTGTGAAACAACAGTCCTGCAATCAAGAGAGTAAAAATTGGCTTGACTAAGTTTCAAACTTAAATCACACAAAATTAGAGGTAAAAAGGGAAAAATTACATAAAACAGAGCAATTACTCACTTGTGTCAAAACTGGGCAAGGATAATATTTTATGAAATATCAATGAATTTAAATGAATATTTTTTTCCAATTGTTTTAGCATTTACTGATTTGTTTGAGATTCTACACACGTGATTTTACTTTAAAATAATAAAACAGTGCCTGGAAAAATCTCATCCATTGTAAGCAACTGCAACTATAAACTAAGGTTTGTACCTTTTTTTTTAACCTGGTTTTTAAAATATGTCTTGGTCATATTTAATTAAATAAACTCCTCAAACATCTGTATTACAGTGTCAGAGTTATTCCAACTTCTCCTGAAGAGTTGAAGGTTTATAATACCTTTCAATCAGTTTGGGAAAGAAAGATACCTTTTAGCTGGTGGTGATACTGAACTGGAATTTGAGCATTTTGTTTATATGTAACATTATCCAATCTAAAGAAAATATAAATTCTATCAAGTTGTGTGTTAGGGAATAAGAGTTAAAACCCAAAATACCAGCTGAGATAAAGACCACAGACAGCCCCTGACCTATATATAGCACTCTTAAATTATAAAATACTACAAAAGGTTTATCCAGGCTAATATTTCATTAAATAGAAGCAGTAATTCCCATGGTGTTAGCAACTTAAAAGCAGAATCACAGAGAATAAAGAAACACAAAAGGGGATAGGAAAATTCAACCAAACTTTAATTTAATTTGCCCAAAACTTTATTACTATTTGAATGACAGTACTTTTAGTAATATCCTGAATACATTTGTGTCTTTAGCATGTCATAATATCCAAAATCAGTATTATTACAGTAAAGAGACTAGCAGTTATAGGGATTTTAACAGTATTATGGAGAAAATTCTAGTATGCTGACGTGAACTGAAAAGCAGTAACTAAACTAAAAGAGTATAGTGCAAAAAAACCCCATTCTGAAATATATAACAAAATGAAAAATCCAAAACCTACACCACCACATTGAAAATAGATTATCACCAAAACTTCCGCCAAAAAAATTAAGCAGATCTCTGGGAGATCTTTTGCCTTTAGACAAAATAGTTTTTCATTCATTTTGTGAATAAAAGCAAGAAAACATCTTCAGACCCATTGAAATCTTCATTAGCAGGATACTACTGATGTCAGTGTCAGTAAGAAGTCTGGGTGACTTCCAATATGTTATACATCTAAAATAATTTGATTTTTAATTCCAGTAGAACTCCAGAAAAGTTTGAACTGACCTGTTTTTCAGACCCAGGTCAAGTTTTAGTTACTACATTTAAACCCAAGACACCTGAAAAAGTTTCATATATGACTTTTAGTGCTAAGACCAAAGCACACAAAAGTGCTCCTGTGCACCCAACATGGTGGTGGAGGGAAAGAAAGAAGAACTCTTCAGCTTTAAAGAATAGTTCAAGCATTCTCTTTAGCAGTCTGAAGGGAAAGCAGGAGCTTTCCATAAAAAGATTAAAGAGCAGGAAAGACATTGGAGGAAGATCTTTTCTCCACTTGGACATGACAGATGATATACCATGTGCCAGTAAAATAAATAATTTCTAGCAGGGGGAATACACTGAACAGCTGAGCACCAGAGATGTAACTTATCCTGTCAGATCATGGGAGTAAGACAAGGAATTAAGAGTCCTGAAATAGTAACAGGGAACAGACAGAAGTAGTTAAGGATTCTGCCATGTGACGCCAGTGTCGGACCCTTTGAAGACAAATGTGGCATCTCAGATGAAAGTATTATTGTTATGAATTTAATTGCCTAATAAAGGCTACAGAGAAGGCAATTTATAAATTATTTAGCTGTTCTGCATTTCAACAGCTTCAGTTTTCTTATGGTATCTTCATCTTCTTAATCAATGCCGCAGCTGTGATTTACAGCTGTCCTCCCAAACCTAAAGGCAGCTCTATAGGAGGAGCTTTGTCGCACTGGGAAGAGACTCCAGCTGTCATTGAGTTCAGGAGGACAACTGTGTTTCTCACATGGGTTTAGATCTGCTTTTTATTGGAGCTCAGCATCAGACTGGCCTTAAAAAGCCAAGGAAGTGCCTTGGACACCTTTTGATGCAGGTCTGTTGGTATTTTGCTGGCACACAGCCTCTGACACTCTCTGCAGTGACATTAAATATGTAATGTTAGTTTGGATGTGCTGGTCCTTAGCACAAACATTCTCATTACTAAGTATTTCAGAAAAGACTTGGATTTTTAGGTATTTATTCTAATTCTTTTTAATCAGAAAATATGCAGGGAAACTTTTATTTATTTTAGTTCAATATGTCACCAGATTTTTAAAAATTTCCTTTAAACTTTCCTTCAGCCTCCCTTTTACCCTCAAAGCTACTTCTTCTGAGTATGTCATGTCACATTTCTCCTCTGAACAAAAATTACAATTTGTACTTTTCCTATTCTTACTATCACAAATAAAAATACTTTTAATAAAATGTCTTCTTACATTTGCCAACTGATATATCCTCAAAACAATTATAATATCAATTTAGAACATTTCTGGCCTTTAAAATTAGATATATAAAATAAATGTTATTTACTGGCTTTCTTATTAACATGTTCTCTTGCTTTAGCTGTAGATACCATATATACAATATTTTCTCAATGCAAAACATATTAAAAAAGGCACAAAGCTCTTTTATCTGTAGGTTTTAAAGTCACACCCCAGGAATATGAGTGGCTCTGAGCATTGAACAGCAGTTTGGGGTGTAGATTTTGACATCCAGGAATAAAAGTTTAAGAGCATGCAGGAACTAGTCCCAGACACTTGTCCCAAAGACAGGTGGGAAATTAATCACCAGCAATTAAATCTATAAATGATAGTTTAGTGAAGAGAACAATTAATAATATACATCCTTTTGTGGTTATTCAAGTCCTGACCCAGTCCGTTTTGCTGTAGGATCAGGAGAAAGTTGCTTACTCTGTGCTGATTGCTGCTGACACCAACTTTTCCAGTTTTAATTGTTGGATTATTCCTTCTTTTTGCGCCAAAAGCTTTCAGCTCTCAGAGCTGAGAGGAGGCAGCCTTGGCCCAGGCAGGCAGCACAGCCAGATCTGCTCCATGTGCACATTCATTTCTCTTCCATTTGCAACGAAAACGTTCCCCAAATGTTTCTTTTTGTGCAGCCTGGCAGCACCACATGTGTTTTAGGATAATAATAATGACAAACAGCTGCAAAAAACCCCTGAAGCTACATTTAACACAAACAGTGATGTTTTATTTCATTATTAGAACCAAATTGAGGCGTCTGAGCTTTGTTATCACTCGGGTGAGGGGCGAGTGGAAGTGATTGGGTAACACCTCAGGCTTGACATGATTCTAACTCCTAATTAAGCACCAATTGCAGTCTGAAATGTAAGCAGGATTGCTTACAATCCTGCTCTCAGGATTGTTCCATTCCTCTACAATGAGCACTCGCACACTTGGATGCTTTTCCCAATGAAACAAAAAAAGGAACATTTTTGAAGCAAAGAACCCACCCTCATGAAATGGCTTTGACCCTACCGACAATACCAAATGAATTTACTTTCCCAAATATTCATCTCTTGAGGATTTAGTTTTCTTTCAGGCATCTTCACTTACAGATCCCACAGAGGTGACAAAGTCCCACTGTATTCTTGAGCAGAAAATGTTCTGTTAGATGGCTTGACAGTGCTGTAAGGTGTATTTGAAAACCTTCTGTCATCAGCAATCCCCTGCTGGAATTGGAGGTGAAATACTTCATATCAAGAATGCTGTCACTTAGCAATTGTTCACATGAGACTTGTGTTATAACCTCTTTATGTTGTAAAGGGAAAACTGGATATTCTATTAATTGCCAGGAGAGGAGCTGATGAAAAGCCTTCTTAGGTTACCAGAATCACCTGAATCTGATTTATTCTGCTGCTTCAAGGACATATCCACATAGAAGATGGAATCCAAAATTTGCACAGCAAGGAAAAGTTTAATTAATTATTTGTCCCTCCTGTACAAGCTAACGCAGGCAGGAAACTTGAACCTCAGGTTGCTGTGGTGCAGAGTCCCTCTAAAAGCACTACTTTGGTATTTCTCAAACCTACTCCTGAATCTTTGTAATAAACTTGTATCTCAGCCCCAGTTGAGGCCAGGGGTGGTTAGTTATGCAGTGCACAGCTGGCCTGCTGACCAGGAGCTGTTTTCAATCTGTGTCCATCCCACATGCCATGCACTGGTTTGTAATGAAGAACTGTTTTTTGTGAATGGCAACCATGACTTCAGTGGAAATTTGGGTTAAATATGTGATTCTGCGCACTTTAAGATGAACATGAAGATGGCAAAATAAAGACAGACTTATAAAATGAAATTAATAGAATCACAGAATATCCTGAGTTTGAAAGGACCCTCAGGGATCATTGAAATCCAATTCCTGGCCCTGCACAGGGCTGCCTCAAGAATCACATTTATATTACCAGAAAATGACAGAATGGTGCAAAATTGAAAAGAGAATTAACTTGTGCTGCAAAAGATCCCATGGCAATACATATTAATATTTCCTTTAGAGATTCTATACCTAGAAGTGATTATTTAGAGATGCACACCTGTATTTTAAAAACCTGTGACATCATGAAACTGTAGTTACATAAACCGTAAGTTACTGTTCTGCAAAGATCAGTTTTCCTAAGTTGGTCTGACACATACAGCAATTCCTTAAAATTTGAAAATATTTTTATATTTATATAAAATATAAAAAAAGTTTATATCCAGTAGAGGCATTTACGGCAGATGTTTAATGCAAACTTACTGCAAAATTACCACAAATCTTCACTGCCAACTGTTAAGAAGCAGATAAGGATTTTGACATGCCCTTTAAAATTAAGACACTTCAGGAAATCAGGATCATCTCTTTCTTCTTTTCAGGAGAATTTATTATGTTGCCTTATATATTCTTTCCCCCAAACTATTTTTTTCCTTTACTGCTTCCTTCTCGTGGTTCCCTAAGCAAACAATTATGGCTTTTTCAAAGCAATTTATTTCTTGTGTTTTCTAAAGCCTCTGCAATTTGAAAATGCATGAGAAAAGTGCTGGGAGCAGCCATGCCACCATAAATTCCCTACTGTTGCTTTTTGTGAATCCATCACCAGCACAGATCCTGTCATTGATCTGCATGTGCTGGAGCTCCACTGAAATCAATGGAGACTGCTACAGGAAAAAAGTAATCAAAGGCAGGAAACTGTCTCCTAATGAACAGCCCTGAAGTCTGTCACAGCTCCCATTAGCAAAACCAATTCTGCAGAGAGTTCCTCACACACAGCTCAGTGCCAGCCAGGATCAGCTTGGGAATATTGGGCATTTCAACCCTCGTCACCAACAAAAATTCTGCTTTTTATCCACAGTTCTCCTCCCAGAGATGAGACATAGGTTTGTTATTTTGCTCTCCTTTCCCAAACATACTCTAAGATTCCCTGGGCACTTCCTCATTCCTGGCTGAGATCCTGAGGGAGGAACATCCTTGGAATGGCCATCAGATGTGGAAGAGCATTATCAGGAACAGGAAAGACCATCCAGGCAACCTCTTCCTGAACAGACCAGAGTGGAAAAACAACTCTGAACTGCTCTTTCACATTTACATGAGATACTGGAAGGTGTCCCTGTCCATGGCAGGGGCTGGAATGAGATGAGATCCTTCCAATCCAAACCCTTCTATGATTCTGCAATTTACATTATAATTTACATTCTGATTTACCTCCCACTAATTCTGACCTGTCACAATTCTTTGGGGAAGCCTAGACTGTAGCAGAAAGTTAATTCAGCATTTTAGAAACTCCTGCTTGATTTCTGCAATTCCATCACATGAATTAAAGGCACAGGTAGGTAAAGGAAATTTTCCAAATTCCCAGGGAGAGAGAATAAGCCCATTAATTTTGTTACCACTTCATCTTACTCCACAAACTGCCTTGCTCATAATTAATTTTAAAATAATTTAAACAATATATAGTGACCTAAGTGATCTCTAGTGATCTAAAGGATCATGAAACAGAGTTTTACTGGTTGTCTATCCCTGTGTGACTGATATGAAGTCTGCCAGTGCCACAGGACAAAACTAGACACAGAAAATAAGTCTAAACAGTTCTAAAGCTATCATTTGTTCTTCTTAATGTATTAAAAGATGCTTCAAAAATAAGAATTCTACATATATTCAGAATCTACAAAAAAGCAACTTTTAAATTTTTAACAGATTCCTTATTTTAAATTCTTAAAATTAAAAAAAAAAGGTTTTCAAAGCATAAAACTACACTCTTGACTATGTCATATTAGACAACACTGTGAAATATGAGAAGACATCATGAAATTTGATGGTATCAGTGATTCCTAGTGGAAAACAGTAAATTCTCCTTGAACAAAGATAACCTGGATTTACACCAGAACAACAAAAAACCATCAGATATTTGTAGAGACATCCAGGAGGAACATTTATAATACAATGACACTGGAAAAGCATGGTCACTTGCTAATCCCACCAGATATGTTCAGAGAATGTGAAATATTATTTATGCATTTTCACAACATTTGTATTTTTACAGAGCCCTTGAATAAAATATTGGCAAAACTGAAGGCAACTGGAATTTACTACTGATCTTGAAAAAAACGGGAATCCATTCTATGTCTAAAGCCCACAACATAAAAACATTTCTGTGTTTCTACTTGTATGTTTATTTTTTATTACCCTTACTGAACTTTTCTGCACGAGAGAAATGCTGCAATAATCTCTTCAATCATGATGAACCTTGTCAAGGCCATGAGAGAATTCAGAGTGTCTGAAATGGCACTGACCTTCTATCTGCACCCCAAAGGGCTTCCCAAAGGGTAGTTCCCACTCTGGAACTACCACTCCATTCCCCATGCCACAAGTTACATGGCATGAATTTCCACTTGTGCAAATAATAGATAATGTTGGGGATTTCAGTGTGATAATGATTCTTCTGAAACATATTGTTCAAAAGAATTAAATATTCAGAGTAATTAGACACTCTAAATTGGAACTGTGATTCCTAGCAGCTTCCTGCACTAATTTTGTGATTCTTTGGGTTTGACATGTGCAAGGTTAAAAAAAAAAATAAAAGCATATATAAAATGCAAATATTTCCTTGAAATAAAGAATTGTGCAGCTGAGAGTTTCAGCTTTGCTCTGTATTTTAATATTCTGTGTAACTTGGAGAAATAGATAGTTGGCATCAAGTGACAGAAAAAGTCTTAAGGAAATCTGTATACCCTTTGTGCAATGAAGCATGAAGTAATTGCATTGAAAATACAGTCTCTGATCCTGCAGACCTTCCATTTCCTCAGCACAATTTCCAAATAATTTGTTTTCATGTGGATGGAAACTAGAGGAGCTTGGAAATGAAAGTTCACCTAGCCAGTCTGGGAACTGGATTTTATGAGAACTTCTCACCACAGATTATCCAGTTTCATTTCTGGTTTTATAGTGAAAATAGAAAACTGGCTTTGACCAAATACCATAATTTGATAATCTGCATAAAAATGCTTCAGGTATAAAACATGTCTGGAAGTATCTGTGATCATGGGATATCAACATTCTTTAATCCAAAGGGAACAGATCTGGCAGGTGTAAAGAAACTTTGCCTCCATCAACGTGATTCCTACTATCTGTCACTTGAACTGCTCCATCTGATCCTTCCAGCAGCATTTTAGTTTTGGTTGTGGGTCTGGGCTGTGTGACTGCTGCAGGAATTTCCAATGGACATTGCCATGTAATGCTGTGTCCCCTAAACTGCAACTGGTTGCTAATTATCCCTTCTTACCACTCCTATATTATTAATTCCATACAGAGGCAAAAACAGCTGAAGGAAGGGGTGAGAGAGTGTCAGAGGGAAAAAAAAAGCCCAACAAGTGGTGCAGGCAGATGGATGTCACATTGTCTTCAGAATTCCAAAGAATCTCAGTTATTAGCAGGAATATGGGATTTTTTTTTAAGCCTTGTCTTTCTTCTCACATAGCATGTTTAATTTAAAGTTAATTTAAATTATAGCTACTGTTGTAATGGAAGAACAAGAAGGAAAATCCTGGGTACAGACGAGTAATGGGCTGTGAACTCATTCACACGGGAGAGAAGTCAAACCCTGCTTGTTTCTCATGTGGTGCTGCCACTGCCTGGGAAGAGCAGGCACAGGGATTCTACTTCATGGAATAACAGTTAAATTCACCTTTGCTCATCCTGCCAAAGAGCAAGTGCACTCAGCAAGAGCTGAGTCAGAAGTTCTAAATGGCAATAATACTGTTCCCAGGGAGCAAACACATCATCATCCTCTAGCTGTGCTGCCTCTTGCTTTCTCTCCAAGCTTTGCTTTCTGTCAGGCTGATGTGAGTACAGCTACACTGCAGCAAGAGCAGTCACTTAGCAACTTCACTGTACCCACTTGGGAGAGGAGTGTTTCCAGGGAAAAGTTGCTTATTGATCCAAAAGAACTCACTGTGACTCTGCTGTGCACGCAGATAAGGGCGAGCTTGGCAGGGTGATTTATACAGATGATTGATAGAAATGCCTGGAATGGATGTGAACATGTCACTTAAACCCTCCCAAAATAGAGTCATTAAAAATGAAAACCAAACATTTTTGACATTTCTTCAGCATTTAAATAAGTTTATAGGAGATGAAGTACTCAAGGGACAGGAAATTTTGAGGAATGGCATACTTCTCATCATAGAATCACAGAATGGGTTTGGTTAGAAGGAACCTTAAAGCCCATCCAGTGCCACTCCTGCCACGGCAGGGACACCTCCCACTGTCCCAGGCTGCTCCAAGCCCCAGTGTCCAACCTGGCCTTGGGCACTGCCAGGGATCCAGGGGCAGCCACGGCTGCTCTGGGCACCCTGTGCCAGGGCCTGCCCACCCTGCCAGGGAACAATTCCTGCCCAAGATCCCATCCAGCCCTGCCCTCTGGCACTGGCAGCCATTCCCTGGGTCCTGGCACTCCAATGTCTGAAGAAAAATCCCTCTTTGGCTTCCTTGCAGACCCTGGAAGGAGCTCTGGGATCTCCACACAACTTTCCCCTCTCCAGGCTGAGCAGTCCCAGCTCTCCCAGCCTGGCTCCACAGGGGAGGGGCTCCAGTCCCCTCAGCAGCTTCATGGCCTCTTCTGGCCTCTCTCCAGCAGCNTCATGGCCTCTTCTGGACTCTCTCCAGCAGCTCCAGGTCCTTGCTGTGCTGGCCCAGGGCTGGGGCAGCTCTGCAGGTGGGGTCTCACCTGAGGGGCAGAGTGGCAGAATCCACTCTCTTGATGTGCTGCTCACACTGCCTTTAATGCATTTAAATTCTTCCTGAGCATCAAGATCAAGCAACAGGGCAAGGGCCAGGGTCTGAGCCCAGGAGCTGCCCCTGCACAGGAGGCACAACTTGTGCCCTGGGCAGTGCCCAGCCCTGAGCAGATTGTGCCCAGAGGCTGTGCAGGCTCCTCCCTGGGGATATTGCAGAGCCCTGTGCACACACTGCTGTGCCCTGTGCTCTGGGATGGCCCTGCTGGAGCAGGGAGGTGGCACCAGGGGAGCCCCTGGGGGCCCTGACAGCCTCACCAGTCCTGGGATTCTTGATATGTATCTTATCTACTAGGAAGGCATAATGACATGCAGAGGATAAAACCCCAAAATAAAGCTGAGAAAAACATGTTTTTCCATCCTCTGTAAACAGCTGCTGCTGGGGAAGCTGAACAAACCAGTGTGATCCACTCCCAACCTTGCTGGTAGAAAGTTAGAAGTAGAATTCCAGTCATGGAAGGGCTTTGGATGAATCAGGATCTCAGGGAAAGAAGATTCATGTGAGAAAAGCCAAAAAGAACTATGTCCATGCTGTGCTTACTTAGCTTTCCCCATTATCTCTATGGAATACAAGAACCTCCTTTGCCTCTGCACATGTACATTTTTATATATGCACCTCTACATGGGTATTTTATTCTATAAATCACAAAATTATGTGTTATATAAAATAAATAGAAAGCAAACCACTCTGACTGAAATCTGACAAACAGAAGTGACTCCTTTAATAGCATCATGCTTTTGCACCCTGTGGTATTTCTATTTGCATATTAATGAAGTTGAAGGTCAGATGCCACTAATTACAACCTGTTCACTCTGTCCAACATCCCACCACTGAATACTCAGGAGTGGACCTCTTAATGCCATTATGCAAATGATACTTAAGTACAGAAATAAATTCAAAATAGTGGCATCTAAAGCAGCATATTAGCAGGAGGTAAATTAATAAATATATTCAAGAAATTGAAATTAAAAATTATTATTCAACATGAGATTAATCATTACTGAATGATATGTAGAAAAACAATGATTTTTTTTTCTCCCTGGTGTAACAGAATAAAATATCCAGTATCTTGGCAGGATGCATTACCCAACATTCCAGCATGGGTCTGATAGAGAATATGTTGAAGCAAATAGTAAAGAACTATCTTGATCTGTGGAAAAGTGAAGAAATGATTTCAAATTATTTGAAAATTTACTGAATTGTTGTAAAAAACCTCTAAGAAACCCCTCAAAAAACCCCAAATCCCACAATATCTCACAATATAGCAGCTTGGTACTGGAAACAATAAATAATGCTATTTCTCTAAATAACTGCTAACATGAATAATAAGTAAATTGTTGTTTACAACTAAAATTAGGTAACTTTCACATGTAACAACATGGCATAAAAAATGATTGGTGTAGAGTGTAAAAATAAATTGACCATTTTTTCTAACATCCCTTTTTCTATAAAGAATGAGAGTGTAAACAACGGCACAACTTGAAAGAGAAGATCCCACATGAAAACCATCCTTGGAAACAAGCCCTGAATTTAGACAATCCAGCATTTCCAGCACTTGCTGAAAAGGAGAAAGGAGGGAATACAATTCTTTTGTCTCCTGTGGGAGAGCAATGATAAACACAAGACTTGCAAAGACAAAGCTGTGTGTGAAGCAACCCCTGAAGTCATGGGTGAGGTTTGCACTGTGGAGAATGTGATGGAGGCACAAGGAGAGCCACAGGCCAGCAGCTTCTGTGAGACAGAAGAACAGATTTATCCCGTGGCAAAACCCCAGA
Organism: Illadopsis cleaveri; assembly: GCA_013399915.1. NCBI lineage: Eukaryota > Metazoa > Chordata > Aves > Passeriformes > Timaliidae > Illadopsis > Illadopsis cleaveri. The sequence continues at coordinate 65,861 of VXBB01015699.1, forward strand.
AGGAATTCTAGTGATGTGCAGGATGGGGTTAGGGAAAGGTGGAGGGTGTCTGTGCTGCTGGTTTCAACCACACAGGAAGGGGAAAATGAGTTACAACTTAGAACTGGCAAAAACCAGTGAAGCATAACAGAGACTGAGAGATCATGGAGGAGAAAACAGTGGAATTGCAAAGTGGTGATTGGGTACAGCACTCAGGGAAGAGCCTGAAGGCAGCTGAGGGAAAAAAATAGATTGCCAGGAGAAAAACAAGTGTGATGTTAGAGAGCAATGCAAGGTGTCAGGCCACAAAATAAAAGGATGAGCAGTCACTCTGCAACAGATCAATCTGGCCTTAGTCCTTTACCCCAACATAAAATACAAAGGAGAGAAAAGCAAAAAAAAAAAAAAAA
>VXBB01015699.1:66278-91888 GCA_013399915.1 Illadopsis cleaveri
ACATAAATTAAAGCTCAATTGTGCAAGAACTTTACCTGCTATGAAAACTTCAGGCTTTAAAAATTTTATCTCCTGTTCCAATGCCTTTCATAAGAAAGTGTTACTCATTCCCTTGCACCAAGACTTTCATCTTTGGTGGTTTGTAAATAAATGTTCAGCTTTAAAATGATACAAGTTGTCAGCAGGACAGGAGCCAAATGCCATGACAAGAGACCTATGGACTGAAGGGAGGGAGGGGGAATATCACCACGGTTGGAATTCACAATATATCAAACTATTTTTAACATTAGTGTTAAAGCAAGGGGAGAGGCAAGTGCTACACAAAAAGCCTGGGACAATACAAGAATGCTCTCAGCATCTTGATACATGTCAAGAAAGATCATCAGCATTTCTTGGGGATAAATTTCTCCCAGAGTAGATATCTGTCACAGCAGCATCCAAAATCGGGAAGGGCACACAGTGCTATGTAAATCTTTGTTTCTAAAGGTACGAAAAAAAAGCAGATTATTTTAGAGTATCCTGCAGAGGACGGTGGAATAATAAATCACCATCTCTGGATCCTGAATTCTGTAATATTTACCCAAGCACTCTTAAATCTATTTCTCAAAAATACTTATCAATAAGGGAAAAAAAACCCAAAATCCACCCCACTCTAAGATTTCACCTTAGTCTATGAATTCAACAATTTAGCCAATAATGTCTTTGGCCATTTCCTACTTGATACTTCAGTCTTACACCTGCTTTATCTTTTTATCAGTTCCTTTGGATGAAGGACTCAGCAAAAGGAAGTCCTTAGGAACTAACAACAATTTGTATTCTCCTTCCCTATTATTTTTGCCTTTCTGTAATATGTAAACCCTTTTAAGTTAATGAAATTATTCTTGCTTTGTTTTTGTCTTTCATTTTATTCAGTGCAAGACAACTAGACAGTCACATTTAATGTAATTCCTTTTATAATAATCAAGGGAAAAAAGTGAAAATTTTACTTCCACATATTTTGTTTTCATAAGGTTGTTATATTAAACCTACTTAAATAGCTGTTATTTCATTATCAGACTAGCAGAATAAAGTAGAAAAAGTGTTTAATTAACAAATATGAATCAACATTTTAGGACTGATAATTTAGAGGCTTTAAAATAATGAGCAAAAATAAAAGCACAAAGTCATAAAAGATAACACTTAGCAGTATGGTTTTAATAAAAGAGAGTTTTCTGGTTTTCATCTAATTCCATCTGCTTTCAACCTTAAGAGGTTTTCACTGTAGCAATAGATTAGATTGAATATCATGGTACAAAAATCTGTCAGAGGAAAGATTACCCTTCATGGTGTAAGAAACCTGAATAATCAAACACTCCAATCATTAGACCTGCAATAATAATTTCAACATTTGTCCTTCTATTGGGCAAGAACCCATTTCCAAAATCCTTTAGCAGTGAATTCTACTGCACAGAGCCCTTTCCAGCCCGTTGATTTGGTTTGCCCAAAGCAGTGATGTTTGAGCTGCTCTGGAAGCTCCCCTGCAGCACACACATGTTTGCTGTGCTGAGATGAACAACAATCAAATGTTAACAGGGTTTGTCTTCTCTGGCAGAACAGATTAACATTAGCAAAAGTCACCTTTGCTACAGAAGGCTTAAGAGTCTCTCAAACCTTGCACATGGACTTCAGAATGATATGATGAATGCCTTCAGCTGCTTTCCCCATATTTCTGCATGATTTTCCCATGATCATAAGGCTGTTTCTACTCCAAAACCCTGAGGAAGGAAAATCTTGCCAATATTTGTAGGTATTCCAGTGGCATAGTATGAATGGTCACAAGCAATTACTTAAAGATTTATTTTTTTTTAAGACTTCTGGAGTTCTAGCTTAGAACCACGAGAGTGGCTAAACATATCCAAAACATCTCTAATTAAATATGTTGAGACAGAGAAATACTTTGATGACATCCCAGTCCCCGAAAGGAGCCTACAAGAGAAATGGAGTGGGACTATTTGCAAGGGCTGGAGGGCCAGGCCCCAGGGAATGGCTGCCAGTGCCAGAGGGCAGAGCTGGATGGGATCTTGGGCAGGAATTGCTCCCTGGCAGGGTGGGCAGGCCCTGGCACAGGGTCCCCAGAGCAGCTGTGGCTGCCCCTGGATCCCTGGCAGTGCCCAAGGCCAGGTTGGACCTTGGGGCTTGGAGCAGCCTGGGACAGTGGGAGGTGTCCCTGCCCATGGCAGGGGTGGGGCTGGATGAACTTCGAGGCTTCTCCCTACCCAAACCATTCTGTGATTCCATGGAAACACATCGTGTCCCTCCCAACTGGAGAACCAAGGCAGATCTGAGTATATTTGTATATTTGGAACTACAAATATACTGTCCTAGCTGAAAGGTGATGAGCACAGAGCCGTTCAAGAGTTGCACCCCCAAACATGTCACCTGCTTCATGTTTCATTTCCTTTTCTTTTGCCAGCCAAGTACCTCCACTTTACCATGTTCACCCTCTCTAAATCAATCAGTTAATCAATGCTACTGTCTGGCTGGTGTCCAGTGGAGCCCACCCCCCCATCCAGACACCTCAGGAGTTCCTCAATAACTCCCTTCATAAGCAAGCAGGTTTTAGTACAGCTTTTTTCCTATTTGTTTAACAATTCATTCCCCTGTATACAAACTAGAAAAGTAAAATTGTTTAGTAGAAAATGGGAAGTAGCTGGAATCTTGAAGTGTGAGTGTGCTGGTGTTGGAGCAGAGAGTTGCTGTGCTGAGCCCTAATGAATACCCAAGGCAATAAATAACTTAATCTGTAACAAGAAAGCACTAGAATACTCACTTTACAAATGAATCCACTGTCACGCAATTCATTAATTATCTCAATTTGATCTTTTCAGACACTGTAATTTGCTGCAGATGGAATGTCACAGTAAAGGCACACAGGAAAGGCAGAAGTTACACTTGAGAGCTGGTTATGCCAGCCTCACTGGCTGCTGGTAACAACTACAGAACCACTGAGGTTGGAAAGCATCTCCAGCATCAGAATCCAGCCTTTGAGCCATCACCACTTTGTTCACCAGCCCAGAGCCCTGAGTGCCACATCCAATTGCTCCTTGGACACCTCCAGGGATGGGAACTCCAAACTTCCCTGGGCACCCCTGCCAAAGCCTGAGCACCCTTTCCACTGTTAATGTTAAGAGCACACAGACACAAACACAATCTCTCTTTTTCTCAGTAACTCTGACAACTCACACTATTATTTCAAACCACAGTTGAAGTCATTCAGAATAAATTTCTATGCATCAGCGGGAAGCAGTCTAAGCAGAGTGATATCAGAAAGCTTAGTAAGGACTTTTATTTAGTGGTAATAACAGAAATGTAGGCCTTGGAGACTTAGCACTAAAAGAAGGTAGAAAGCATTTCCTGGTGTATAACAAAATCATTTAAAGCAACATCCTGATGGCCTCAGTGAGTAACACTTAGCAAAGGTCTCATGGTGTAAAAATATCAAAGATAATGATTATATGAGCTGAAAAGCACTAAAGGACCAAGCTCCCTTGAGGAGCATACAAAGAACACTACAACTACCTGTCACTGAAACAGCTTTGTTACCATTTTCCTGTGCCTTTGAAATTGAAATTATTTATGTAACATTTAAGATTGCCACTTTTCTAACAGGGCTAACAAGAAGCACACAGGCATTACAACATTATCCAATAATGCCAGCTTCAAATTAGCACTAAAAGCCACAAGAAAGCTGAAAAGGAATCCTTTCTTTTAACATGGAAATTAAAAGTTCATTTGACACTTGCAAGTTAAAAGTTCATTTGACTTTTATGCTTTCTGACTGGAGACACTCTCTGTTCTCAAGTGGATTCAAGGTAAAATGTGATTTTAAAAGGTGATGATAGGTACTAAACATAAGCAGGTGCACTGGAATAAGAGAGGCAAGACTAGGGGATTCATTTTTTTCTTTTACCTTTGCTAGGTAACTTAAATTAAGGTGGTTTTTTTGTTTGTTTGTTTGTTTTGAATGGTATAATTACATGTCTTTCCTATTAATGTAGAAGTCACTCAGTCCAGCTGTTAAACAGAACCCCCCCAGCGGTTCCAGAGGCTCAGAGTTAGTTGCAGATCCCATTATAGACAAGCTTCCTTGTATTAAATTGCCACGCTGAGATGGGAGCTACTACCAGGTTACCTCACTGTCACAATCAGGACTTGCTTAACCAGGATAACCAGCTAGAGTAGTTGGATAATACTCTTCATTAAATCCATTTTGTGGATTGTGATATTGCTGATATTAGTGGTACTAATAGTCACTCATTAGAGACTATATTTCTATTTTCATCCAAAATGTCAAAGAACACACTAAAAAACTTGCTGTTTAAAACCTTAAGCTCTGCCATACCAATTACACTCGTCTTTTGCAGCTCTCAACTGATAAAAGAGAAAATCACTTATTTTTTGCATAAATGAGCAACTTAAGAGCAAGGGAACAGATGACAATATTTCTTAACATAGTTTTGCTTAATTATAATGAGGTACAATAGATCATAGTATCACAGAATGGTTTGGATTGGAAGAGACCTTAAAGCTCATCTCATTCCAATCATTGCCTTGTGCAGGGCCACCTTCCACTACCCCAGGCTGTTGTTCAAATCCTGTTAAATACTGTGAAATTTTATCTCATCTATCAGATCAAGAAATTTCTTGCAGCATCAGGTCCTAATCAGATTTTTGTACCAATATTTAGATCATTGCCCTTTGCATTTGAAGTAGATCAGACAAATGCAGGGAGTTCCACATCAACTTGCTTATAACTAATTGCAGAGGCTGATTATGTTGCTTTAAAGCTAATTAACTGCACTGACAGAAGTTCACAGAGCCTCCACACTTCCAACAGACACTGAGGACAAGGTGAGCACAGAGTTCTCAACATCCTGAGGAGCCATTGCTGAAACAGATGTTCCTCTCATCTTGAAAATTAAAAATTCGAGAAAAAAGTAACACTTCTTGTTTCCTCAGCAAAGAATACTCAGTGCTAATATACTGAGAACCATAACACAGTGAACACAGTTTTTTAATTTTTAATTAAGAAATTAGATGGCCTCATCATCTGAATAGAAGATATAAAAAATATTACTTATGTGAGTGAAAACTGAAAGTTTTGTTTAAGCCCAGAAGCTGGGGACCTTTCTTGTGCTGCAAAAGTGAAATGCTTCTCTGTTGTAATAAACCTTCTTAGAACCAAAAAGAAAATGTATTTGAAACAAACCAAACAAACAAACAACCCCCCCCAACTAAAACACTTTATATTGCATGCTACTGTATAGGGGAATAAGGGGAAATCCAATCTCAAGACAATTTTCTGAAAGCAGAAAGAAAACAATGGAATTGCTAAGAAAGCAATCAGACACTTTTTTTATACTGCCTGTCTTGATTTTTAATAGCAATAGCTCTATCTCTCAAGACACAATTTGATACCAAATATAATTTATTTTTTCCTGAGTTCAAAGAACCGAAATTGTTTCTTATAGAATGTAAAACAAAACAAAAATAAACCTAAACAAACAAACAAAAAAAGAAAACCATAATTTGCTTTTAAGATATGCAAGGAAGAAAAAACTCACATGTATTGAAATTGTAAAATCTATTTTCTCTTTTCTCCATACAAAATGGATGGTGATAATATGTCTCTGGAATCTGCAGCCATAATTATTCACATTGTGTTTTAGCAATCTCTGGTCTGTTGGAAATCATAGAAATACTGGTTTTGGTTTTGCATCTTCCTTGGAAGATAACTGTAAATCCTGGAATAATGGAATAACCTGAGCTGGAAAGGACAGAAGGATCATCCAAGCCCAGCTCCTGTCCCTGCACTGGTGTAACCCATCAGTGGCTGACATTTCTGGGGAAGAATATTCAATTTACAACTTACAGAATCCTGAATTCTATTTGCATCAATAACCTTGAGAAAACAATGACCCACAACCAGGTCCTTCAAAATTTTAGTTTCCAAATTTTAGTTTCTAGAGAATCATTGAAAATACTGTTGAATTTTCCTTTCATTTCCACAAAACACATTTAGTCTTATGAGTTTTTATTGCTTTTGCAATAATACCCATTATTAACTGAAACACTAAACAAGCTAGCAGCAGTGTTAGGTGTTTATTGCTGAGAGCCATTTTCATTAGGAGTCTGGAAGTAATGCACCTTTTCACCTTGGGGAGATGACACACACAGAAATGTAATAATTAACCCCCCCAAAATTTTAAAATCATGCCTTAAGTGAATAAAATTTTCCTTACTGACACTCTGGTTCATCTGAGTACATTATCAACTGCTAAATATATTTTTCTCTACTCAAACAAAATATTGCATGATGGATTTTTCAAAAGATATTAATTATAAAATCGAGTTTTTAAATGCTTCATGATCTTGTGTGATGTCTCTGCATGAGGCCATCAGATTCTCAGGTTTTGGTGCCTGCTCATTTGTGATAATTAACAAGATATTTCTTCCCTGAAAACTAAAGGCTCCCAACATTTCCTCTCTTTTGCATGTCCCATTCAGTCCCTCATTGTTCAGCACATTGTTCATGGAATAAAAACAGAAATATAGATGTAGCTGTGCTGCAGGAAGAGATACAATTCTGTAGACACCTATATGCAGGGAAAGATGAATTTTGGGGCAATTTGATGTGGGTGTTTTGGTGGATTACTGCAGGTTATGATTTGCTTGCACACACAAGAGCACTGGCCCTCCTGTGCTCCCAAAAACCATATCAGGAGGTAGAGAACTCCACCCCTGACTTAGTAAAGTTCTAACAACAAACTAATATGAAAACATGAGCAGCCACAATTATTAAATTAGCATATGTGAGGAGTACAATAGCTCTCCTAAGTAATGAAGTCACTACATTTAATGACTATCAATTAAACAAATGGAGCCAAAAGCACAAACAGGTATTTGCTCTCTGGGTGATGGACACACAGGGTGCACACCCTGATGAGACTCATCCCTTTTGGACCACACTGGGAATTTTAACAGGGTTGGCAAAGATGCAGTCAAAGTGCCAAATTACTTCCAGGCAAACACGAGCAGCACTTAACTTCTGATCTCCAGGTAATTAAATTTATTAGGAATGCAGACTTGAAGCCTTCTGAAACCCCTGCAACCCAATAAAGACCTTCCAATCAGTGCAAGTCAGGCATCCTCGTGCCTTCAGATGTCGGGGTCACTGCTACCTTCTGCATTTGTTCTTTCTGGATATTATTTTATAAATAATACATGCAAGTCTAATTCCACTCAGACTCTGTCAAACAAAAGTATCTGACAGTGTTTGCTTTCTAGAAATGTGATTACTGCTTTCTGACAGAAATAAAGCTCTGTAGGAAAGCTATTTTTCCTGGTCAAGAGAGTACTGTGCTGAATACAGAGTGAAGGGGAGCACAAGTGGAAATTATGCAGACAGTGGGACTAGAGGAAAACAAGGGAGTGCAAAGCAAGCTTAGAATGTAAGTGTAGAAAAGTGCTGATGCACATATCACTGATGATGTAAGAAACTGATCACCAGCCTCTGCTATCACATGCTAAGCTTCACAAAGCTGGAATCTACTCATTTCCATGCTTATTGTCATGGTCCCTGTCCATTCAACTGGAAAGCTAGTGGTGTCTTAAGTCTAGAAGAGAAGGATAAGTCTTGCAGTTTTACCCAGCTGTGGGCAGGTGTTGGATTTACTCTCCAGAAGAAAACTTGTGTAAGGTTTTTCCCTCCACTGTCCCAGGCTGCTCCAAGCCCCAAGGTCCAACCTGGCCTTGGGCACTGCCAGGGATCCAGGGGCAGCCACAGCTGCTCTGGGCACCCTGTGCCAGGGCCTGCCCCCTCTGCCAGGGAACAATTCCTGCCCAAGATCCCATCCAGCCCTGCCCTCTGGCACTGGCAGCCATTCCCTGGGGCCTGGCACTTCAGGCTCTTGTAAATAGTTTCTCTCATATAACCTAGAGGAGAGTAAAAAATTGCAACTCTTACCCAGCTGTCAGTGGGCAAGAACCTGATCCTTAAACTCTTGCACATGGAATTCAGCAGCTTGATACAAACTACACTGCTCAGTATCACATGCTATTTGCCAATCAGCACCATCTCAGTAGAGAACAGAAATGTGGCAGCTGTAGGTTTCTTGGTGATAGTTATTTGCACATGCCTGAGGGTTCCAGGATCTGGCATTCAACTCTTTCATAGTTTACACTCTATCAGAGCCATTGCTTCAATACTGTCAATGGTTAATTTTGACTTAATCTTCACATTTACTAAGAAAAAAAAAAAGTTGAGAACTCAGAGAAGATATAAACTATTTTGATTTCTAATGTGGTTTGATAGCTCCAGTTTGTACTCTTCAGTGCCTGACATTTTGCAAGTCATATGGTGTGTTTCCTCAGTGAAAGTAAATCAGCTGCTCTCCTGGAGTGCAAGCTTCCTAACACACAAAAAAAGTGCTTTGTTTGAGAGCAAAAGTGCTGTACAGTTGTTATGGCAACTGGATTTTAAAAGGAAGTGCATAGTTTTGAGGGGCATCTGCTTAATTCCCAAACAAATTCTTCACCCCAGCTGCCCTGGGAGGAATGATTTTTAAATCAGTCTCTCCCAAGGTGCAGAATGACTTCCAGCTGAGCAGCTTAGCACAACTCCCACTGGCTGCAAGGAAAGGGTGATCCCTGTGTTGGAGCTCTGTGGAAAGGGTGATCCCTGTGTTTTAGCTCCATGGAAAGGATAATCCTTGTATTTCAGCTCCAAGAAAAGGGTGATCCCTGTGTCCTGCTGGGGGAACCACTGCCTGTGAGTCCCCACAGGCCTCTCCTGTGGCTCAGCCCTGTAAACAACAAGGGGCAGCACATTGCCAGAGCTGCTGAGGCAGTGGGTATATGGGATTGAAGAATTAAGAGCACCCAACAGAAACAGAACATCCTCTCTAACTGGACAGACACACAAAACTAACTTCCAGTGCAGGTGTGAAGTCCTTTAAAAATAAGGAAAAAGCATAACTAGAAATGCATCTGGCATGTGTGTGTGTGTGTGTGTGTGTGTGTGTGATGGGCTGATCGTGGTTGTCACCGTGCTGTCAGAACCTGTCAGAGAATTTTCAATCTGAAGCTGTGAACTAGGAATTGCAAGTTCTTTCGTACTTTTAAGAAAGGCTGTAATACTTGAATCATCCGTAATTGACAACATTGACTTACAGTTGTCTTCACTGTGCGGAGTTTTATGAAATTTCAACACAATACAGATGAAGTTTTGAGGATGTTTTTCAGAAATATGCAGCACTGGCATATACAACATATTTATGCATAAAGACAAAATTACAAATGGAAAATACCCATATTAGTGACAACTTGTGCCAGGACTCATGGCCTTGTATAGAAAAAATGTCATGCAAGGACTCAGAACGAAAGAACTTGGCTAAAGAGCCAAGATTCCCAAACTTCCAAGGGATACACAGATGTACAGAGTAGTTCTTTGCCATCAAGCACAGGCTGGAGAAAAATATAACAGGCAAAGTAACTAATAAAGTAAAGTAAAAATAAAGTAAAAAAATAAAAGGCCAGTAATTAAGAATCACACCTTACTTTAAATTCAAAACAATTAACTAACTTCTGAAAGCTAGTAGTGAACAAGATCAAAAAATACAAATCCTCCCATATCGTATTAAAACACAAATGGCTTGAGAAAAGTAAAATACTGTACAACAACAATCAGAAGCAGAAAAACTGAATCTGGAATCAGCTACAACAAAGAGTTCAAAATTGAAGACCTTGGATGATGGACTACATTGTAGCTGCAAAAGCTACACTTTGTTCTCACCTGCTATTGTGAGTGCAGGACTTGTGTTTTGCATTCAAATATCTGGAAGTCCTGCCAAACGTACCAGTTCTATAGCACAGCACTGGTATTTGTGCTGGTAAAAATCATAGAGATTCAACAGGTATGAATAAACCCAGACAAAGGCATCCCTTCTGTGCCTGCTCCATGCCCCTTCCCTTCTCACTTCTTTTCAAGGCTGACTTTCTGTTCTCGAGGCTGCTGTGAAAGGTGGGCGCCAGAGTCAGCTGTTTATACATGTGAACAATGGGCATCTTTAAAAATCTATAAATTCCAGGTAGTCTATAAATACTGCCAGCTCTCTGCACCTGCACTGGACCCAGCCAGATTTATAGAAGGAGGAATTGTTCGTTCACAGATGCATCTTAACACTGAAGTCCATTTCATTTACATGACCCTGGAGCCTTGTCCAGACAAGCTCACTTGAGCTTTGCCCAGATGGTGCCCGTTTGCTCAGGCATCATTTATTACAATTCCCTGAGGTTAGGGCAGGCAGCCAGCTGGCACAGGCTCCCAGACTTGTGCTGGGGAGATTGCATGTCTTCATCACTGCATGGCAAACACAGCTATGACAGTTCTAAACCTGCCAATGTTTGCATCATTCTGCGGCTTAACCTGCTGTGCTCAAGCTTGGTTTGTGCCCCAAAATTATATATCTATGTCTATATAAAAATAGGCAGAGTCATGAAAGAATTGCAGCAAGAGCACAGAGGTGCTGCCCTGAATTAAGAGGACACTGTTGTTGCCATGTGAGCCTTAAATAAAACTCCAAACCCTGTGAGAAACTAGTGCAGGATAAAAAATATCAGGGGAAGACAACAATATGAAGACATAATCAAGCTTTTTTCAGCAAATTGCTCTTTTAACAACCTAAGCAGATTAATATGAAGCTTTTTCATTTGCTAATGCTGCCATAGTAGAATATTTGAAAACAGATGAATGAAAGCTAGAAGCAGGAGTTTTTATTTAAAGTGGCATAGGGTTTAATATTCTATGTCCTAGTATATATGGAAGAAGACCAGGCAGTGCTAAAACATGAAACTAATATACTTAAAGCTGGAAATGTTTTATCAATGTGTAACTGCAATTGATTGTTTCATTTCCTGCAACATACAAGCTACATCCCTCCAAGACTTTTATAGATCACTAAATATGCTAAGCTCACTGTTGCCACACAACTGTTTTATTATTATGGTATTTTCTTTAAGATAACGCCTGCTATCAAGTGCAACCTACTGAGCTACATCTGTATTTAAAATAAAAATAATAATAAATAAATAAAAATACCCCCTTCAAAACCTGCCTAAAGCCAGTGTGACTATTATACAAGGCATACACTGGCAAACATAACATAGACCTGGCAGTTTGCAATGCGCTGGTGGGGAAAGTCAAGTTAAAATTTATCCACAGCAGAGCAGCGATAGTGAAGTTTCCAGTTTATGACAACAAACAATAGGGAAAAAATTTGTATTACTCAGGCAGCAGCCAGTGCATAGCCAAATGTGGAGCATCAAAACAAATACAACCTCTTCCATTCCATCAATACTAATGATACCAGTAACAAAAGCATTTATCTTTTCCGCAATTTGCTAATTTTCAAGTATCTAAATTATTAAATCATTAAATTTTTCATGGATCTAATACAGAAGAATTCGCTCATTTTAAGACAGTTTCTGAGCTTTTAAAAGTGTATAACTTCATACTCAAGGAGAGGAAGTCTGCAATAGGCTTAGAATTTGCTGTGAAAGTCCAACCTTCCTAGTGTAAAATGGAGAGTTTGAGATATCTCTTCTCTTTTCACAGGAAACCAATTCCATATCTAAGTCTACATTCAGAATTTCATTAAGCACAAAATACTTGACTAAACAAGGTTTCCCATCACTTCCAGGTATGAATTACATCCCAAATCAGAGCCCTGCCTTTAAACTTCATCCAGGAGAAGGCCACGAAGCACCAACCTCCCACAGACCAGAACTCAGCTCATGCAGGGGACAGGTGCACCCCATCCCTGCCAAACTGCACTGGAGAATCAACCACCTGGGGATGCTTTCTCCTCAGCAGAGCTGGAACCTGGAGCAGTTTCTCCTGGGCAAGGGAGGAGCTGGCTGCAGCAAAGTGCCACAGGTGCTGGATGAGCTCAGAGCCAGCAGGGCAGGGGAGGGTGACAACCAGGGCACACCCAGCTGGCTGTGGTAGCACAGCCTGATGGGGTGAGTGTGGGGGGTAAAGCTGCTCTATTTCCTGGGGGATATTTAGAACACCTAGGGAAATGGGAGGAAAAACTCTTTGTGTTCTTGTTGTGCAGTGGCAGTGCACTAGGGGTAGACTTATCTCGCAGCTCTGCCTGGAACCTTCTGGAAGGTACAGGCTGGTAGGGACCTGTGGCATCTCAACACCTTGTCCTCGGACCCCCTGTCCAGGTTCCAGGTGAGGCAGCAGCACTGGCACGGGCTGTGGAGGCAGAGGGATGGGCCAGCTTGGTGTGAAAAACAAGGTTCACTTTCCTGGTAAAATGTAAAAAGTTTAATAAAAAAGACAATAGGAGACAGAGATAAAGCAAGGGGTTAAATGGCTGGGTGCTTGACATTCAGCCAAGAGCACGCCTACTACCTAGGAGAAATTCCTTGAATGCTTTCTCTATTACATCAGCCTGTTGCATGTTCTTAAACCATTATGCATATTCAAACTTTTCCACAAACTAGTTTACATATTCCAGGAACTGTTTAGCATGGCCACTCCTTGGGTCTGCCTTTTTAGTGCATGTGTGTTTCTTGGCTGTGGTTTCAGTCCGTTCTCTTTATCAGTGCTGGTTTGGGCTTTGGTCCATACTTTCTTCAGAGGGTAGGTGCTGATAGTTGACATATTAGTAGCAGGGTCCTCATCATATGGTCACTGGACATACAGTTATGAGAGAAAAGACAGTTCACTCATAACTATATCAGCTACCACCACTACCATGTCTAAGTTTTGTTAATAGCAGAAATAAAAGCAAGGTTATTTTAACATCATGCATATAGCATTTATCTTAATACTTGCGAAATGCCAACAATATAATGTGTATTTATAACATTGGGATGGCTTTGGTTTGGGAAGCTGCAGTGGGAGGGGAAACGTGCTGTGCTCAGCCTCTGCCCTGCAGGTGGCACAGGGACGTGGGTTGTGTTCCTTGGCTGGGGTTTTAGGGGGCAGGGGTGTTGATTGTGGAGAATTCTATGGGAAATGCTGACTGTGGCAGTGCTGGCCCTACCTTGTCCCTGCTAACACTGTGTTCCCATCCTTGGGAGAAGTGGTGCTCCAAGGGCTGGGCTGGAGAGGTCCCGGTTGGAAAGGCTGTGCACCCCAAGTGATGTATGGATACACGTGTCAGGGATAACTCTCACTGTGGTTCTCAGGTGACTGCACGTTTGAAAGCTGAGCTGTGTGCTTTGAGCAGGTGTGGAAGTGCTGGAGCTGGCATATTTTGCAGACAAAGCTACTGGTCCGTTCCTGTCAGGGAACTTGCTTTTTCCTTTGTTGCCTACTAAAGTCATCTTGGTTTCTGTCAAGTTTAGGGACTGTTAAAGTTAAGTGTCTGTTAAAAACCTTCACTGAACCCACAGGCTTGTTAATGGCTTTGCTGAACTGATGAGGTGTTTTTAAGCAGCTTTTCACTTGGCACATCAATGTAAACACTTAATACCTTTCTTTCAACAGTAATAGTAAGAAAATATTTTTCACAGCTACTTAAACATACAGAATTCTGCAAGTTTTGGCTTCCTGCCCATAAAAGTGCCCTAAGGATATATGGAACTGGCCAGCTGCAATCCTTCTTTTCCTCCTTCTACTCCGAAGATGTTGGGAAATGTTTCCTCATGTTGTTTTTTTTTTTCCTTACACCTGTTCAGAAACTTTGGATTTCTCTTCCCTTTTACATGATATTTACTCGATATGTGGATTCTTGTACCCAGTAAGTTTCAAGCAGTACACATGTTCACTATCTCAAGCAGTCCCGGTTTCCACAAACTGCAAATTGATTTTCCTTCTCTCAAGTTTTTTCCTGAGTCGTCTTGACCCTACCTGTCCCAAAAGTGAAGCTTCTTGATAAGAGCAAGGACTTGATGGGCTTCTAATCTAATCTTTGCTGATAATTCCTTTAGTACTAGTGGAGTTTTTTGGTTGGCTGATTTGGTGTTTTGCTGGTTTGAGTTTGTTTATTTTTTTCCCCCTTCTTTCCTTTCTTGAGTTTCTGCTACAGGGAAAAGTCTGACTTGATTGATTTATTTTTTGTGGGGAAGTTGGTTTCTGAGTTTTGTAGCATTCTAATATATATGTGCTATAACCTCCCTGTTGCTTTTAGTTAATAGTTATTGTGGTGGTTTTTTGTGGGTATTTTTTGGTGTGGTGGTTTGTTTTTGTTTTTGGGGTGTTTTTTTTTGTGTTTGCCTGTTGTGAGCTTTTCTGAACTTTTCCTGGTTGATTTCTAGGTTATAGAACAAGGACCCTCAACACTGGGTCTGTGATCCTGGCGACTCTGTACAAAACACAAAAGCAGTCCTTGGAGAATCTATTAGAGGGGATTTTTTATCAGAAAAATTGAACTCAAGAAGTGGTTGTAAAGAGGAAAAACACTAAGTTGTTTTTTTTAAATACTACACACAACCCNGTCCTTGGAGAATCTATTGAAGGGGATTTTTTATCAGAAAAATTGAACTTAAGAAGTGGTTGTAAAGAGGAAAGACACTAAGTTTTTTTTTAAAATGCTACACACAAAACCCCCCTTGTTCATGGTTTATAATAGTATTCTAAGTTGTTGGTTTATAATATAATTCTAAGTTGTCAGTTATATGTAACTGGGGTAAGCTAATTGGATTTGTTACTTTAGTTCAACAAATCACACATGGATCGATAATCAGTTTGTGACTTCAGATAATAAATTCAATCCATTAGCAGTTCTCCCATGAACATTATTTTTTGAAGGTCAGGACTGCAGAATGTACCTTTTTAACAATTGTTTGCCAAACAGTTCAAGTTAATAATGAAATACCTCTGAATGTGATACTCTGAATAAGTGACTGAATATCACTTATTGACTCCTAACCATTCATTCGTCTTTCCGAGAGCTGATGGAGCATTAATTAACATTTTTATTGCTGCAGCAGTGTCGCTATTTTGGACACACAAAGAATGAGGCAGGCAGCAGCAGGCCCAGGGAAAGCTTCTATCTCTATTTATTATCTGACTCCATTCTCTTATATACAGTTTGTACAGAAAGCAAGAGATTGGCTACACAGGTTGCCACCTCTTTAACCTGGATGGTGAACATCACCATCAATCGCAATTCTCCTCCCAGAGGAGAAAAATGTAAACAATCTAAAAATATACACAGTTTTCTTGAAGCTGCATGAGAATCTGCACTGGAAGGTCTCAAACACTCGAATGCAAGAAAACTGAAGGCAACACAGCAGCACTGTAAAGGCAAAGTTTATTATAAGTTCAAGTCATACAGGGCCTGTATCAGTTATAGTTTTAGGATGGGGAGCAGTTTTAGGCACTCCTTTCATCTGTGCCTGCTGGTGCCTTATCTGTGAAGGGATGGATGTGTTTGTTGGTTTTTTGGCAGTATTTTTTATGTATGAATATGTTTTGGTGAAGCTGAAACTAACACACAGGTCTCCTGAAAATTTGTTTCCCTTGAGCATTTGAGCTTTTGGGATTTTCTTGCTTAATAATTTCATTTTTTTTATTGCTACATTCCTGAGGTTTTTACTTCTGATAGCGGTGTAAATGCTTTTGTAACATTAATGGAAGGGTTTCATATTTCTAGTGACACAGTAAGAGCCCCAGAGGAGTCATTACCATCACACTGCAGACACTGGAGCTGTTTCAGTGTCAATGAAGTGTCTCTCAGACTTCCATCCGTGTGCTAACAGCCCCAGAGGAGTCATTACGTGTCACTGGGAGAGTCTGAGCGCTTATGATGTCAATGGAAGTGCAATTTTAATGCCTGGCTACGTGCTTGTGGGAAAATTCCACAGCTGTGATGAAATACAGGCTCTACCTTTAAAATGCCATTATGGCTGCCCTGTATAAGGTTTGAACACGAGCCTTGAAAGAAGGGGAATCTGCAGCCTCTGAGGTTTGTGTTTTGGCAGCTGGAAAGATGGAATTACTCAGGAATTTGCCTCTTTTCCTGCTCTGTGTAGTGCCAGCACGCTGTAAAGCTGTACTGTGGTGGTGTATGCAATGGAGCAGGACCCACTGTCCCTGCTGCACTGCACAAATGGGGAAAGCTGCAGCCCTGACACAAAGGGATCGTGGAAACACCAGGAAGTTATTTTCACAGTGAAATACTTGCAGGCTGGTTTCGTACAATGAAAGGCAGGTGGATAATTCAAGATTTTTGGATTTTAACAAGGAAAACATAATATCCTTCTATGAGATCTTTAAACACTACTATTTTTATTAAAATACACTTTTTATTCCCTGCATTAATCCACGTGGAAACTTAGAAGTTATACCTGTTGACTACATATTTTCTTCTTTTTATTTCACCTTTTGAAAATGTTACTGTCTTAATCGATGGTTATAACGAGCCTTACAGGTATTACTGAAAAACATATCCCAGTAACATGGCTGAAAACATGGGTTTTTTCAATGTTTCAAATCCAACACTTTGTTAATGCACTTCAAGGTTAATTGCTTTTTATGCCCTATTAAGGAAGTGAGATGTGTCTTTTACATAGAGAGCAATATAAATTTTTCATTGTTATTTTTGCGTTAATACATGGTAATGGAATAAGGTATCAATGATTTTAGGAATATAGATTGGCTACTTCTACAATCCCATAGTTCCTTCATTTCACTACGTAACTTATTTCAGGTAGTTTTAGGTGTTAGCAATTAATTAAAAGTACATTCCATTTTGGCTTTTTTTAGCCCTAATTCCTTAATTTGCAAGTAAACCCAACCCAGGGATTGTGTTTTTCACTGAACCAGTAATTCTGGGTTGTGGAAGAAGGCAAGCTGTGTGTTGTGTGCTCATACAGGGTAATGCACAACTGGGTGTGTCATTAAAAATGCACAGAATGACATATATTCTAAAATAATGGCATGTCCTTTAGTGTTTTTTTAGAAGTTTTGTTTGCATTCAATGCACCATCACATTTTTTTCCTAACCAACTTTGTATGTAATGCAAACGCAGCTCAGAAGGAAGAACATTTTATGTTTTGGTTACCAAGAATTGTGGCATTTGCTAGTCAATACTTGAAAAATTCACAACATTTCTTTACCTTAATTTATTTTCCTTTTAAAGTTCATTTTTGCATGAATGTCTACATTAAAATGGCATTTTTCCTCAGTGTTGGAAGGAGTGATGGTGCTGTTTAATTTCTTCATGTTGTCCCTCATCATTATTCCTCTGTACCTGCACTAATTGTCAGGTATATTAGCCTTGCCAAATTGTTAGTCTAACACCAGGTGGACTTACACATTCTCCCATTCTCTTTGCAGATCAGGTTTCAGTTGTTTTGCAGGACAAAAAGGCAAAATACTGCTTTTTCCTCTTGCTCTCAGAAATCCTGAGGTGGGAATATCCAAACTGACCAACATTGTTCTGACTCTGTGCTGTCCCCTAAATCCTGTTCATAGTTTGCACAAAGTCTTGCTTCACGTGAATTTTGGTTTTACTTCTACAAATTAGTGTATTTTGCTGGAATATTTGTGATACAAGAAGTAAAGTTTGACAGTGCATAAACCAGTGATGTTGCAATCTAGAGACAGAGATAGTTAGAGGTCTATATTTTAAAAATAGACATTAAAAAGAAATGAAACAAATTCTTGGGTAGGTAGAGACTAAATTACTGTATTTCCTCACACTTGAACACAAGAACATATTTTACAAAGTGTGAGAAGCTCTGATGGGGATGGCCCTGCAGAAGCTCAAGGCAAGACTTGCTTCTGATGAGCATAACCTTACATAAAGTGACAATAGAACACTATAATTTGGTGTATATATATATAAACATTGCATATTTTGTATATACTAAGGCTTCAAGTAATTTACTATCTGAAGAAATATCCCTTGATGGTGTTACTCATGTTTCAGTATTTTACTTTATTTCAGGAGCTATGGCTTACAAACCACAGGTGGTCAGAGGTGATTTGTTGGGGAATTAATTCCCCTTCTAGCATTTTAATTTTATTAAGTACTACAGAATTGTTTGGTTTTAACATGGATTCATGTTTTGAGTAACCAAAAAAATCCTTTGACTGGCTAAGAATATATTATCTAAATAGTAAGCACTAATGCAATACAATACATGTTTTTGATAACATTTGGCTGTTTGATTCCTTCTGATGTTCTCATCTTGGTGGAGGGACTCAGCTCAGTGTTTTACTTTGCATGTGTAATACCTTAGTGCCCTTTACTTACCATAAGAGTTCTACCTTAATTTTTGGGGCTTCCTTTTTATAGGAAGAAACAGAGGTACAAACAAAACTTTCCTTTCTTTCAGGCGCTGTGTCATTTGTTTCTGTTATTGCAGCAGAGACTCTCACAGTTGAAAATATGCAAAGTAAAAGTAAAAATAATTGTTAGTACACATAAATGATGTTGTTTTCTTCGCACCTTGTGCAATTCCCTTAATTCCTGTTTTCTAGATTTTGATGTAACCTTTGGACACTTAAGCAGTGAACTCCCATATCTTAACCATGTTACCCTTGCATGCCCTTTTTGTGTTGTATTTGTACTTTCTTATAGCAGACTCAACTGTGCAGTTTTCTCCAACTTGGGAGCATGTTATATGAAAAGTGACATTTAAATGGAATGAGTTTAACCCCTTAAGAGGAGTAGGAGTTATATAAGAAAAGAAAAAAAGCTTAAGTTCTTCTCACCATCTTCTAAATCAAGTGTTCAGAAGCCTTTTGGTTATATTTGCTGAGGATTGTCTCTTGTCACAGCAAACCTGAACCCTCACACTGTTGGTCACTGGACTCTGGTACTTAATCAGGCCTGGCAGCAGATTTCTGGCTGCCACCACTCTCAAAAGGGAAAAAGTCACTCTTCTCTAAAGTGTCATAAGGGAAGAAAGAGATTGGAAGTGAGTTTAATCTGGAACTATGGGTGCCTGAAAATTAACAGAACACTTCTTCAAAGGGATAGAACTGGGGAAAAGGGTGTCCAAGTAAGTAAAAGCAAAATAAGTGCTTTGATACTGCTTTTTATAATGACCTTGCTGTGCTACCGGTGAGAGACCAAAGACAGCCTCTGACCTGACTGTTTTTGAGTCTCATTAGATGGTAGCACAGTCTGGCAGTTTGTCTCAAATGTGCACAGGGCCATCATGACTGCAAACTTCCTCATCCTTCCACCAAGCATAGAACAAGTGTGGAAGTTGAAGCAGTGGTTCTCTGCCGTTCTTTTTCTGTGCTGTTTTGACACTTGTAAACCAATTAATGAGATTCTCCATCCAGAGATTTACAGTCCTCCATCTTGAGGACTTCTGTGGCTTGAACAAAATAGCTTCAAGTTCTTTCTGAGGATTTCTATCTATGTTTTATTTTTTCTTCTGAGATGTATTTTGAAATCTCTCCTGGTTTAGTTGTGACATATTTCACTGGTGCTATTTACTGATAGCTCCAGGGGCAGCAAGTACAGGTGTTGTTAAACATTGGTTTAGTGCTGAATACAATCCTAGCAAGTGACTGCTGTGGTTACTTGTTTGGGATATGTTTTGCTCTTTCATATAAGAATAAAAATGTGCTTCAGTTCCTTTAAAAAGAAATAGACCTTAGTTTGTATATTATAGAATTTTATGAGGACCTTCAGACCACTCAACCAGAATAAATCTTTGACAGAATAGGGCCTGCTAGATAGACAAGTGACAACTAAGGATGTTATTCACCAAAGGTTTTGAACACGTTACATGAAAGTGTTACAGGAATGTAATCCAAGTAACAATAAAACAAATGAGAGTTGTCCACTTAACTTCTCTTCTTCCCCCGACTTCTTGAGTTTGCATCTGCTTCTAAGGACTGCTATGTAGGACTTTGCCCTGTAGAATATCAGTTCTTTCCTTGAGCACTTGGAGGTAGAAAAATCTGCATTGTCTCTGAACCAGACATGAAACAATTGTCCAATGTGCTGTCCTGTTAAGGTCCCACTGCTCATTCCTCACTGCAGCTATTTCAGCACTTTCACTGTCCTAATTCTCTGTTCACTGTGGCCACTTCCATCTCTCTCCTCCCTTTTCAAAACTTGTTGCAATGGCAATTCTTTATGTACGTCAGCCTTGGATCACTGATGGACCTGAAGTCCCTCAGTGTCTCATTTCTGTGTCCCAGGGACAGGGGGGAATGAGGACGGAAGTCAGTTCATCACATCTCTGCTCCTCCTCCTTCCTCATGGAGAGGAGACCTTTCCCTGCCCCAGCAGCAGACAGTGCTCCATGGACTTCTCCAGAGTCCTTCCTGAGGGCTGCAGGACCCTTCTCCATGGAGTGCTGTCCTTCAGGAACAGGCTGCTCCAGCATGGGTCACCCCCAGGGTCACAGGTCCTGCCAGCAAAGCTGCTCTTGTGTGGGCTTCTCTCTCCATAGTCTGCAGGTCCCTGCCAGGAGCTGCTCCAGTTTGGAATTCCCACAATGTCACAGCCTCCTTCGGGCCTCCCCTGCTCTGGTGTGGGGCCCTGCAGGGGCTGCAGGGGGATCTCTGCTCCATCCCGGACCCCGAGGGCTGCAGGGGCACAGCTGCCTCTCCCTGGGCTGCACCCCGGCCTTGGGGGAACCTCAGCTGCAGCCCTGGAGCAGCTCCTGCCCCTCCTGCCCTGGGGGTCTGCAGAGCTGCTCCTCTCCCATGTCCTCACTCCTCTCTCCTGGCTGCAATTCTGCAGAGTTCTCCCTCTTCTTCAATGTTTCCCGGAGGTGCTGTTGCTGATGGGCCCAGCCTTGTGTGTCCTGGAGCCACCTGGGACTGGCTCTGCCAGACCTGGGGGAAGCTTCCAGCAGCTCCTCACAGAAGAAGCCCCCCCAGCTATCAGAACCTTCCCACACAAACCCAATGTAATGCTGTTGGACTGTCAGTGTGCAAACTCCTAGGGTTAGGGATTACTCATTTCAGGGAGGTGCAATATCAAGTGATCTTTGCTTCACGTATTTATTCCTTCCTTTCACACTAATGCCAAAAGTGATATTTTAATTTGTAGAGAGCAGCACAGAAGTGCTGTCTGTTTGCAGGTGCAAGGATTGTTCCATTTTGTGATTCCCCATTGAGTGGCTTCTATTGAGGGACTGCAGAACCAGGCCACATTGGGGAGTAATTGCATTTGTGCTTAAAGGCAATAATAAAGGCAGATATGGCAAACACAGTGCTGCAGAGTGACCTTGGGGAGGACCTTGGGGAGAGCTGCCCGAGGGCTGTGGCACCACCATCATTAACTGTGATGGCCGTGCCTGGGCCCTGAGATAATCAGACTTTAGGGGAACATTGTGCAGGGGGCACCTCATGACTGTCAGTTCTTCACACACTCATTACCATGCTCTATGTGCTGGATTGTGTGAGAACAAGGAGGATCTACCTTGAGGCGTATCAGGCTCTCTGGCTGGAGGTATTAGAGACTTTGACACACTAAAGCAGTGTATTAAGAGCTTTCACTCTGATGATCCTCTTAAAAATGAAACTTCAGAACATCTAGTGCATAGCATGATTCATCTATGACATCAAATAACATATGCTCTTAGGCTTTGATGGCAGTCCTAATGCACTGCT
Organism: Illadopsis cleaveri; assembly: GCA_013399915.1. Taxonomy (NCBI): domain Eukaryota; kingdom Metazoa; phylum Chordata; class Aves; order Passeriformes; family Timaliidae; genus Illadopsis; species Illadopsis cleaveri. The sequence goes on from VXBB01015699.1 coordinate 87,872, forward strand.
TCAGTTGAAAAGTAAAATTAGTCATAAGTCTTTAAAATGCCAAATTTCTCCGCAATATTTTTGCATGTACATCTCGTGAAGAGGTTGATTTCTGCAATCAGTCATTGAAGCAGTGAATTGCTGCCTGAACGAAGTAATTTTTAGGATAAAATATAAAACCCCCAACCAAATTATAAGCTTGTTTTGCATGCTGAAAAGTAATTGAATGAAATAATCCTTTGTAGTGTTTTTGTGTCTGAAGTCTGTTGTACTGCAGGTCCTGTCCCTTGACAGAGAAACATTTACTTGTCCTTAGCACCATCTTGTGAATCCCTGGCAGAGTAAATCCTTCTCAGGACAGCATGTGCTTGGGGATATTTTTGTGAGAGGCAAAGTTGACTTCCCAGAATCTACGACTTCATTTTTCCTTGTCCTCAAATACAGAGTATCCTAAACTGGAAGGGACCCACCAGGATCATCCAGTCCCTGCACAGACACTCCAACAATCCCACCCTGTGCATCCCTGAGTGCACTGTCCAAATCCCCTGCCTAGGAAACCCATTAGGAGACCATGTTTGTGATTTAAATGCAAAGTTAACATAAGATTGATACTGTTCCCAGAAGATATCTAAGTACTTGATCTCCTTCCATAATGCCATCTTCCCAAATAACCTCGCTGTCTGGTAACTGACTGCTCTGTATTTGGCAACACAGAGGTAATGCTGTGTGATTTTTTGTCAGGCCTGTGTAACAGAAATGCCTTCAGTCTGATTGTTATGTACTGCTCCTGTCTGTCAGACAAGAGCTTGGATAAATTACCATGTGCTCTGTGGAGGCATTTCGTCCTCGCTTAAAACATAAACATGCTGAAAATGACTTGATTCAAAGGTGCTTTACCTATTGCACTTGTCCTTTGGACAATGCCAGTTGTAAAACACAATTGCAATTCAAGAAATGAATTCACTCTAAGTAGTGTTAATCTTGTAATTTCTGATTTTAGGCAGAGTTATGAAGGAGGAAATGCTAAAGACTATAATTATTTCATAAAGTAACAGTCAGGGAAACGCTGGAGGACTTGATCCAAAAAGTAAATAAGAGAAAACCAATACTTTGGCTGTAACATTTTACGCAAAACTTTTACTTACAATTATTCACATTTTATTCATCAATGCACTATTGTAGCTCTCTGCTCACAACAACAAAGATATCAGCCTTTATCCTGTGTCTTTTATTACAAGACCCTAATTCACTGGTGGTTTGGGAGAGGAATATTTAGATTAAAGGCACAGAGTAGATTTTTAGATTCTCAGGGGAAAAAAAGTTGCTTGCATCAAAAATTAAGTTAGAGAAACAAAAACTTGTGAAGGGCACTCATTATTGAATTTTGTTTTGTATATGATGTAGGTTCAGATCTATTGATGTTTAAATTAGGATTTCATTGTTATAATTTGAATGGCCAAATTTCAAGGCAGGCCAGCATCAGTTACAAGTCTGGTCTGTTGTTTGTATTTGTTGTCTCAGTGGAGATCTTATATATCAGATTTTTTAGTCCTGTGAAATCTAGACCTGACAGATTTGCTCTCAAATTACCTGATGTATTTCATGCATCCTTGAGGAATACATTTAAAAAGATATCCACACTGTGCTTTCTGTCCCTGCAGTAATAATGAGCTGACTCTTTAGCTTTGAAGAGTTCTTTGTTTTATTTTCACAAGCAATTTTCTCTCTGTGGAAAAAACACAGTTTTAATATTATGCTCTGAAGAAACCCTGGGCTTGAAAGAGGCTGTTGAAGGTTATCTGGTGCTTTATATCTGCATCAAAATACCTGAAGGGGACACACACTCCCTGAATATTGTAAAGAAGTGTGCTGGGTTTAAAGCATCTGGTTAAATGCTAAACTGCGAGTGCTAAATGATTATTTGTCTTGCCAATTGTATGGGTTTGGACCCTGAAAGGTAACTGGTGCAGAGATTCTGTGATAATGGTTGGCAAATATTTTGAATGTACATATGAGTGTTCCAAAAAAGAACAGCTGCAGCAGATTGGGGTTTGGAAGCATTTAATAACTTATGATAAAAGAAGCCCATCTCAAACCATGCCCTGCAGGTGTCTGTGGCTGTGCTGTCTGGCTTGAGCCAACAGTATCCTGTAAACAGGAATTTTGTTGTTTCTGGCTCTCATCCTTAGCTTTGCACCCATAACAGTAGTAGAGGAATGTTTGAGTGTAAATATTTATAAGTTTGGTAATTAATCATGTGAAAAGTGAAGACAATGGAAGCAAAACTGATTCTGCTGGCTTGAAATAATTATGATTTCAGCTAAAGCAGAATTTCTCCCAGCTGTTTAATGCTATATAGCTCATGCCTGTGCAATTGGCCATTTCTTACCTTTAAACATGAGTAGAAAAAAATCATAAAACATAGCTGGCAATTAGCATGGTTTTCATATTTCAACATTTAGTGACATGCTTAATAGTATGTGCACTGCACTTAGATAAAATTCAGTAAATTGTAATGGCAATGGAATAATGGAATATGGCAATATTCCTTGTAAAACTTCCCTCTTCATTAGAAATATCTGATTATAATATATTGCTTTTCATGCATTCTTGAGGGTTTTATCTGACAAATCTCACGAGGAAACAAAATTTAGTTCAATGCTCAACTCCTGTGTGTGTAGTTATGACTTGAGGTCATGGTGCTTCAATTCAGGTGGCAGTTGAGTCAATTCAGATTTTATTTCTGACTTGAGTTTGTTTACTGTGATGGGATATATTAAAGACAGTGGAGCATTAATATTTTTATCATTTAATAGATGTGCTCTTAGCTCTAGTAAGGAGCAAAAATAGGAGACTCTTACTACTGGCACCCACATGTGTGCTAAAATGCCCAGGTGCACATTGGCTTCATTTTGAACCATGAGTTGGTGCCCTTTGAGCAAACCTGGAAATTTATAGCCCAGCCTAGTCCTGTTAGGGTTGAAATATTAACAAAAAAGAGAAGTCAATTGTCCATATTTTTACTAAATGTATTTGACCTATAATGCTGGAAATAAAGGTTACACTATTAAATCATTCATTTCTGCATTCTTATGGTATTTGCTCTTTTTGCCTTAAAAGGAGTAAGTCCAGATTTTTACAACATCTGGTATATTTATAGCAATTAGTTCTGGACAGGTTGCACTGTTGTCATTCTAAATTGCTAAGCCCAAACACACACAAATTGCGACTAGGAATGATTTAGTCAATGACTAAGTAGTTTCTCTTGCTCACTTGAATTGGAAAGTTATCAAACCTGATAGGTGTGACTGTTTTGATGCTGTTTGATTAAAATGGAGCTTTTTATAAGTGCTGAAACTTTTAAGTATGAATGTGAAACAATTGATGTAAGTATTGTTCAGTAAGATTGCTTTCTTTAAATAGAATATATACCAATATATAGGAATTGTTGATAAAAGAATTCAGAATAAAATACACATTTACTTGTAAAATGGCTGCTCTTATGAAATAAATGGACCAATTATAATATTAAGGCTAGTCTTGTGGAAAAAAGGTGATTTCTTTCACATTATCTTACAGACATAAAGGGTGCTGTCAGCATCTTTCTGTTGATGTCACTTGACAGTTTTTGCTTTCAACTCTAATAATGTTGAAAAGCATTTACAGGACCTACCTTACTGCATTTCCAATGACATAAATAAGAACTGGGCATATTAATTGTCTCAAATTGCTTATTATTGGCGTATATTTTGACACCAAAAGCAATGACCTGTGCCAAACCCACTGTTTTATGTCCATACAGAGATCAGTAACTGCTCAAATACAGACTTGGGAAAAAAATCAGTAACAGAGAAATACTTTTCAACTATGAAAATGATGCTGTTTCCAATGAAGCTGCTGTAATTTTCTAGTACGGGAAAGCTAATTCATTGTTTAAGGTGTGTTACATTGATAGTGGTAAAACATGGTACACACACAAATTGATAATCACAGAATCCCAGGTGGTTTGGATTGGAGGAGACTTTAAACCTCATCCAG
>VXBB01015700.1:20306-56339 GCA_013399915.1 Illadopsis cleaveri
CCCGGGCACGCGGGGCCTCGTAGGAGACACACCACGTGGCGCAAGGATCGCCTGCCTCGCCGCGCTCGGGACGCGGCCGGGAGGGGCTCCGCGCTGACCGCCAGCCGTGCCGGCAGCTGCAGGGACAGCGGGCCGTCTGTGTGTCTGCATGGCTGCAGAGGCACCCGGAGGGTGTGGGTGCTCGGGAGTGAAGCAGATATGTCCAAAACACACACTGCTGAAGCACAAGCCGATCACTACCTGGTAGAAAAGAAGATCTCCCGTTTAACACGATGGGCCACAGCTACCTTCAAACCCACAGGGGTGAGGCTGTGGTCCTGGCCCACGGCCATGCATGGGTAGACAGAGCACCTGTACAGGTGGGAAGGGGCTGGTCAGACCCAGCTCTGCACATCAGATGGCTCCCAGCACTTGGCACAGGTCACATCCTGCATGCAGGCCTGACCCAGCACCTCCACAGCAGAGGGACAGTCCACACAGGACCGTGCAAAGCAAAGGTGCAAGAGGGACAGCACTGCCCCAGAGCTCAAAGCTGTGAGGACACAGAATTCTTAGCTGGGAAAAGGCGGTCTCCTGCAAACAGGAACTGCACCCCAGGGCAAGACCTCACCTCTGGCAGCAGCAGTCCCACCACAGACCCATTTTGGCTCTTGGGCACCCCACGGAGGGCTCTGCAGCTCGCACAAGCCCTTTCCATATCTGCCTCATCACTCAGAGGACACACATGCTCACCAGCAGCCCCCACAGCTGTCCCCAATAGCCCAGAGCCAACCTCCTCCAGAGCAAGGGAGTAACTGCAAACCCCAACACCCCCCTGGCTGCCACCACCGCCTCCCCCTCCTCCTGCCAGCCGTGCTCCTCCAGTGAGCACACATGCCATTTATAGCTCCCAGCACGGCTGCTGGAACTCACATGCCTCCCATCACATGCCCTGGCCAGCCTCCCTTCAAGCTGAGCACAGACCACACCTGGCACAGGTGAGACGAGGCCTGGCCGTGCTCTGCCAGGCTGAGGAAGGGTCAGCAGGACCCTCTGCATGGCTGGAGGTGCCAGTGAGGCTGGGAACAATGAACACATGGACCTGACAGCCACAGCCAGGGCAGTCTCCCTGCTCAGTGCAAGTGTGCACTCACTGCAGGTATCAGGATTTGGTTTTATCTTGCTCATGGGACAGCTACACTCCTTTTCTTCTTCTCTCCCCTGGGCCTTCCAATTGCAAGGCTTTTTGCTCCCCAAGCTGCAAGAGTGTCTACACAGGCAAGAGGTGAGACCTGGCTCATCCTTTCTGCTGCAGTCCTTCCCAAGCTTCATCCTGTGGATGCTTTCCAAGACACCTGTCCTGCTTGTGCCCTGAACAGGCCCAGAGCTTCAGCCTGACCCAGCTTCTTGGGATGCCAGTCTCTGACCAAGGCAGTTCAGACCCACCCTGGAGAGCCCAAACCACCACCACCCATTGGCCACAAGTTACCAGCAGGTTCTCACTTAACCGAACCAGCAGCCACTGACAATTAAGAGCAGCTTAAGGCAAGTTTTCAGCCTTCTGGGATTTTCTCATTTACCACTCCTGCATCATTAAATTCCCATTTTGAGCCCTGTTCTAACACAGCTTTAGGGCACAGAACTCAACACTGTACCTTAAAAGCCTCTTACCTGGTTTCCCCCCCACAGTTACCTCCAGACAAGCTGCCTGACAGCTCCACAGGAGCACACATCCTACAGCCAGCATGACCCCAGCCCTCTACATCCCCTTTTCAATCCTTCTCTAGGCCATTGCAACCAGCAATTCTTCATCCTTTTCCAGCTCTTCATCCATACTGGAGCTTGCTTAAAACAAACCTGAAAGCACAGGCCTGAGCTTAGATGCAGCTCAAGAGTGTGGGGAAGTCCCAGCTGAGGCTGCTCAGGCCCATTTGTTTCCACACAAATGCCTGACACAGCTGGAGAAGAGTCCCAGGGCAGCGGAGGAAATGGGAGCAAAATGAAAAACCTTTCCTCAAGCTGCACAGCAGATCTGTGCACTCACAGACCAGGGGTGCTCAAAGGATGCAGCGGTGCAGGGGGGGTTTGGGTAGCTTAAGGGGAAAACATCAGGGAGTGCTGGAAATGCCTGGTTTGGAGGTCTTTATGCTTCAGGGAGTTGTTCATTGGGACTAACACACATCTGCTTGCTGTTCTCTTACACTGTTCAGTAAATGTTCAATTTTGGCCACAGCTGGTGGCTCTCTAGGTGGAACTGTGCTCTGATGGAGCCATGGGGCTCTTTCTGGCCCTGGATACCACACATGGGCTTCTGTAAGGTGTTCCTTCACTCTGGGCTGAGGCAATTGGATCCCACCTGTCTTGGGTTCAATGCAAGATGTATTCTATTCCCATCTGTTGAAACCTGTTGAGGAGGTGGTGTTTTATCTCATAACACCAGGGGGAGGGGGTGGGTGTCTTTCTGTCAATGGCCCAGCTGTTAAAACCAGGTTGGGTAGTGTTCTTTATCTCTTCCAGGACCCATCCTCCCTCCAGGGGATATCTGCTGTTCATGGGCCATCGAGGCTCACTGCATGGCTGATACAATTCCATCATCCCATGGGGAGATGCTCCACCCAGAGAGCCACCAGCTGTGGCCAAAATTGAACATGTACTGAACAGTGTAACATTTCTGATCCATCCCTGATTAAAGCAGAGCCACCTACACTGGGTACCTCAGGACTTCTCTCTGGTCCAGGATTGGGTATCTCTGATGATGATGATGATGCAGATGCCACAGCTTCTGTGGGACTCACACTTCTATTAGCCTTGAGGGGAAGCATTTCCCCTAACATCTAGTACAAATGTTCCTTGTGCAGCTTATGCCCACTGCCTCCAGTTCAGCCCCATCAGGCCTCCTGTAAAAGCTCAGATCTGGCCCTGCTAGCATCCTGCAAGAAGCAATAGCTGAAATCTCCTGTACAAAACCACAACCCAGTGTGGGCCACAGAGGTGGGTGCACAAACCCAATCAGTACCTGAAGTGGGGGCAGCCAACCAACATGTCCATGAGTGGTTGTTTGCTTGAAGTCTGAGAGGGACATTTCCTCTTGAGACAAGTCCCTCTTGGAGAGCAACCCACGACTGCCCAGAGAGGCAGTGAGTGCTGAGGCAAAGTACTCCCTCAGGGCTGGGAACAGCAGCTCAGATTCACCTGAGAAGGGGGCAGAGGGGTTAAACACAGCAGACAGATGCCTGAGGAATGAGCCCCAAACCCTTCCCAGGATCCATGTGGAGGAAAACCACTATCTGACAGCAACATTTTACAAAGACAAAAACAAAACAAAAAAAAAGCGCCTTCTTTATTGAGAGCAGCACATAAAAACCCAACAAAACCCAACCCTTCTTGGCTGCAGTACCCTCCACTCAAGCAAACAAACTAACCCACTCTAGGCTGCATTCCAGTAACAGAAATACTATGGTAGGGAGGAGTCAGCGCTCTGGAAGAGGGAGACAGGGGGCTCTGCCCAGAGTCATAAGTACAAAAAAAGGCACAGGGTAACTGGGAAAGGTAGTGAGCTCCTTCATATGCCAGGCACTTTGTGCTCCTGTTGGCTGGCCCATCCCCACGGGGAGGGGAAGGCAGGCATGCCTAGCACAGACGGACGGAGAGAGCCGGGCCAGGCCGGCAGAGATGGATGTGGCAAGCAGGGACACCCAAGCTCCATCCACACCAGCAGCCTGAGGGCACCGGGCTGAGCAGGCAGGGGGCAGGAGGCAGCAAGGGCTGTCTTTTGGGACCCACTGGGGAGGGGGGTGAGGCTGGGGTACACTGGCTTGTGCTTTGAGTCCAGCAGCTGCTGATGCTGAGCTGCTCGCTGGCGCATCGGGGTCGGGCTCAGCAAGGGGCTGTGGGAGTGCCAGGGGCTCCCCAGGCACAGACAGACCCCTGTCCACCCCGCCACATCCTTCACCAGCAAGGGCTGGGGTGCTCAGGCTTTGCTGTCGGCTGGGCTGTCCCCAAGGGTGGTGGCAAGCTCGCTGAAGGAGGGCCGGTCCTTGGGGCTGGGGGCCCAGCAGCGCTGCATCAGCTTGGCCAGGCGGGACGGGCAGCCCTCGGGCTGCGGGAGCTTCGTCTTCCCTGACTGCAGACCTGGCACGAGAGAAAAGTCCAAGGGGCCGTTGGGGAGGGGTGGGATCCTCTCTGCGGGATGCAAGGAGAGCAGCAGCTCTCCATGCAGGCTGGGACAGCCTCCCCAGCACTGTCACACAGCCTGTCTGGCCCCCCTCACCATACAAAAACCAAATTCTAGGAACAGCACAAGGTGCTCCACATACCTGCTAGCACCTCATCATCTGCCAGTGGAGTGTAGGGCATCTCCCCATGTGTGAAGACTTCCCACATGAGCACCCCAAAGGACCACACATCCGACTTGGTGGAGAACTCATCTTCCAGCACGGCCTCGGGTGGCATCCAGCGCAGTGGGATCCAGGCCTGGCGGAAGTGGTAGTACTCGCTGCGGGCAGGATGGGCAGGCAGTGAGACAGGGGCCACTCCCTCCCCTCCCATTCCCCTCTCTGTCTCCCTACCTGTTGTACACGTCCTTGCTGAGGCTCAGGGAGGAGACCTTGACCTGCCGCTGGGCACTGACCAGGCAGTTCCTGGCTGCCAGATCCCGGTGCACAAACCTGCCGTTGGAGAGGTGCTCCATGCCCAGGGCCACCTGTGTGCACAGAGACACCTGACCCCAGAGAGCTGTCAGCACTGGCTGCCCTCCTTAGGGTCCCCAGCCCCAAAGCACTTCCAAAGCTGCACAGTCACCTTATGTTTGGTAGTGAGTGGCTGTGGCTTCAGAGACTCATCTTTGCTCTTGGAGATTCTCAGGAACTGCTTCAGGTCCCCCTGGGAGACAGACAGCACTTCAGAGTCAGGACCTCTACATTCTGACAAGTCTCACTGGCCCCTGCAGTGCCTGGATGTGGCAGGCCCACAGACCCTCATCTCCTGATCCATGGTTCCTGCCTGTCCTCCTGGCCCCTGCCTTGTAGGGCAAGCCAGTATCTTGTTTCTGGGCCTCGCTTGGCTAAGATCAGGACAAGTAGGCCTGAAATTTCCAGGTTTTTCATGCCCCAAATTTATTTCTCTCCTACAAACTCCAGACTCCTCACAGCCATTCTGGAGCATGGACTCCCACAGCTTGGCTTATATAGTGGAGTCCAGGACATAAAACAGGAATGAGGAGGATGTAGAACACAATGTCACTTCCAGGTCTTGCAGGAGCCTCCCATTCCCCTTGAGACTCCTGCAGAGGCTGGGAACAGCAGTAAGCTCAGCCTGGTCTCCTTACACCTTGACTACCCTGTGCTGCCAGCCTGTTGTCACACTTGCAGGCCCCACGCCCGCTGCTGTCACCTCCCTGTCCCCCTGCTGGCAGGGCCCTTACCAGGTCCACATACTCCAGCACCATGTAATGAGGCTCTGCCTCGCGGCACAGCCCCAGCAGCCGCACCACGTTGGCGTGGTTCAGCTTCCCAAACATCTCTGCCTCCCGACGGAAGTCCAGCTGCAGCTGCTCGTCCCTGGTCTGCAGGCTCTTCACCAGCACCAGAGCTTCACCCTCACCATCCTCTGTGCCTTTGGCCTTGGCCAGGAACACTTCACCAAACTCCCCCCTGCCTGGAAGTGCAGACAAGCACAGGGACAGGCAGTGTGCATTAGAACAAGTGTGCTGGGCATTCCAGGGGCTGCAGGGTCCTCTGCACCCAGCACATCCCGTTCTCTGGCTGGAATGTGCTGGGGTTTCAGGCACAGGATTCCTGCTGGAGTGGGGACGGGCCCAGGGTGGCCCAGCATACCCAGGGTTGTGATTGTCTGCAGGTTGGACCGTGGGAAGTGCATCTTGTCGGTGGCGCTGTGGCGCTTGCTGGCCCCAGAGCTGCTGCCGAGGTTGGTCAGGGCCACTTCTTCCTGAATCTCTGCTGTCATCTGCCCATTCTGCAGCAGAGCACCGCCTGCCAGGGAAGCACAAATAGCTTCAGCATCCTGCCAGGCCACACAGTGAAAGTTATTCTGGGGCTCAGCCCCTGCTGGGGCTCTGACACTCCAAGCACTCCAGCCTGATGTCCAGCCCCAGGAGGCAGCAGAGTGGCCTGGCCTCAGTTTTTGCCCCATCTCTGGCAGCCTGGCAGCCACCCTTGAAATCAGATGCTAAGCAATGGCTTTGGTCCCAGAGCCAGCCAGCCCCATCTGGCCTTGTCCATCCCACGCCTCTCAGTCACCCCCAAGCAGTGGCTGCATCCAAACTACCATTGACAAACTCTGCAGGACAGCAGCAGGGGATGGGATGGGTGAGGCAGAGATGGAGCAGATGGACACTGCTCACTATAACCACAACCTCTTGATACCCAAGAGACTCTCATGTCTATCTGGCATCAGCTGCTGCAGTCTGATGTCCATGCTCCTTATTCACTTCTCAGCAAGCCTTGGGAAGGTCCTTGGAAATGCTGAACCTGTGAGACCAGCCCAGCTTGGATTTTAACTGGCTGGGTCAAAGCAGTGCTAGGAAGCACAGTCCTTGCAATCAACCCCAGCAAGCTTTCTGCACAGGAATTTCACTAGAAATCTCCCTAGCACAAACACAAGACAGAGAATAGGACAAAACATGATTGCCTTGAGAAAGTAGAAAACTCTGCATTTTACAGGCAGCTTGGAGGGAAATGACTGCATACATGGCAAACCTTGATTGTGAATGTGTTTGCTGCTTGGATCAGAGCTGGTTACTAGGCAGTGGTACTTTCCATAAGATGAAGGCAGGAGTTGGAGTTTAAAACAGGGAACAACCCTGAGCTAGGGTCACTCACACACCTGCAGCATCACTCTGTACTACTCCATTTCAGCTGCTCCTGGAATAAGCACTAGGCAAACAGCCACACGATAGGAAATTACAAAATTAAGACAACCCAGCACGAGGTAACTCAAACAGGAGTCCCACTGCCTGCAGTTTCTATCGTGGGCTGCTGTACCACAGTGTGTGTGCACACCTGCTTACAATGCACGTGTGCAGGACAGGCACCAGCACATCCTGAGCAGGCCTGGCCACTGTGACAGGGACCAAGGCTTTGTCACAGGTGGGACTGGAGCTGTGAACACTGAGACATGCTGACTTTAGAGCCATGGCTACTGACAGCTGTCTGCTCTCACATGGTGGAGTAAGATTTGCAGAGAAAAAAGCAAAAAACCACCACTTATCCCATAAATCAAAGCTGGATGCTCCCTACACTCCCTGTTTTTACACTCATTATCAGCAGGGCTGTTTGACCCTGTGCTGTCTGCACTCATGACTAATCGTGTCTCAAGACCACAAGCCTGAAGCCAAGAGGATAACACAAGACAACCACTGCAACTGTGCCAAAAAACTGCTGAAGGCTGCAGAGTGAGTGTGCTGCCACTGAGAGATAGCACCAGCAGGCAGCAACAAGAGACACTTCTGAGAACAGATATTCCCATGTTTCACAGAGCCTGGACAAGGTAACAAAGGGACAGGAGGCTTCATTCATGTATCCAGCAGTCCAGAGGGGAACCAAGTGTAAGGAAGCTGCCTGCTTTGCCCACCTGCCTGCAACACCTGAGCATCTGCTGGAAAAACAGACACAGCCATGCTGCCTTAGAGAGACTGGCACAGAAATCAGTCCCCACAGCCATGAGCCTCCCCAAATGCTTTGTCTGTGTTCAATGGAAAAAAAAAAAAGGCAGCAGAGTCAGACAGGGATACTGAGAGCACACTCTTGTTATGGAGGATGTGGCACAGCAAGATAAAAATCTGAGACCACCTCAGAAATTCTTCCCCAGGAAGGGGATGCTGGCCAGAGCCTGCTGGCACAGGTGAGCTGCCTGTGACTTTTCCACAGAAAGATCTCACAGTGGTGACAGATGCAGAGCACAAAGCTGCTGAGGTGCTCCTGCATGCCTTCTCCTAGGAGGTTCCCCACAGCCAGACTTCTCTTCTGGAGGTTTGGCTCTGTTCAAAGTGCCAATGAAAGGAGAACACCAGGAGGCAAACACAGCAGTTATGTTTTGCCAGGCCCTCACAGCAACTTGCACATGATCAGGACATGGCTGTGTGCTGGAGAACTGGGAGGGGGAACATCTGCATTTATGAGGAGTATGAATGGGGAGATCCAGGGAATTAGGGACAGCAAACTCAACTGCACCCCACCACTGGAAATAGCAGAGGGAGTTTAGTGAAACACCTTCTCTTCAGCATCAGGAGCTGCTGAACTCTGATTTGAAGAGGCCAGCAGAGTGCCACTATTTCATTACTTTGCAGCAGGGATCCCTCCCTCCCCTGGTACGTGTGATCCCAGGTGCAGGGGCTGGGATGCAGGAGTGATACAAAACTCAGCAGACAGACATGGCCACAATGTGAGGCTGGGATTCAGCTTTCACACTAACTTGCCCTATTTCTCACCTGGCAGCAGGTCTGTGCCACCAGCCAAAAACCAGAGTGAGAGGCCATGGGCTAGGGATCATCCCATTCCCTGGGAGCTCCCTGCCCCTCAGCCCCTGCAGCACAGGGACAGGGGCCAGCAGTGAAGCCCCCAGCCTCAGGCGTACCGGCCTCACCGTTCAGACACTCCATTTCAGGCTCCTCGCCCTCTGGGTGCTTCTTCAGCCTCTTGGCTTTTCTCCTCTTCTTACAGTAGAACATCAGCCCCAGCACAATGATGATGTAGGCAACAGCCGCCCCCACGGAGAGCCCAATGGTCTGGATCATCTTGTAGGGTGTGTGGCCGCCAGGTCCCTCATCCTCTTCTGCTGCTGGCTTGTCTGTGGGGCAGAGAGCATCCAACACAAGGGGGTGTGAAGGGATTTCCCAAATCCTGCTCAGGAATGTGCTGGAGGGATGTGAAAAGCCCCCAGCTCCCTACCACGGCCACCTCCTCACCCAGCCACCATACGATGGGCACACCCCACAGCACACTCTGCTGCATTCCAGAGGGGATGCTCCAGGCACCACTAGAGCCAGAAGCAGGGCCTACAGGGATTCCAGGAGATCATGTCCCAACACGGGGCACGTTCCTTACCTACAACATACAGGAAGGCCTCCCGGTGCTTGATGTTGCAGCTGTTGCCAGCAATGCAGGTGTATTTTCCAGAGTCCTCGCTGGTGACATCGTAAATCACCAGGGAGCCGTTGGGCATGATCTGAATCCTGCCAACCACACACACAGAGCTCTTTGCAAATGCCAGAGGGCAGAGGCAGGCTTAGGGCACCTGCAGCCCCATCTCCCCAGGATGCCTCAGCCCCACATCCCCACTGCCATCAGCTTCCATCTCAGGCTGTGCAGCACGTAAGAACAGGTGACTGCAGCTCAATCACAGCTTGGCAGGCTGTGGCAGAAAGGGAAACTCTGGGGCCAGGAGAGTCCAGGTCCTGGCATGTGGAGTCAATTACGTGCCCACCAAGCTGGGAACCCAGGATTGCACCACGGGCACCCTCATACTGGGCAGGGATGGGAATGTCCTGCTGCACCACGTGTTTGTTAGGAATGGAGGCTGTGTACCTGGGCAGGAGCTTGCCAGGATCCAAAATCTTGTCCTTCCCTTTCCACTGGATGTGTGGCACAGGGTCCCCCTCTGCCTGGCACTGGAACATGGCTGTGTGGCCCGGGTACACCGTTGTGGGCTCTGGCTCCAGCTTAAAGGTGACGTAAACTGAAGGCGGAGAGGTGACATGAACGCTGTCAGCTCCTGGGAATGGTGCTAAGCTCTCACAAGGGAGCACAGCCAGCACAGTGGCACGTGCCCTCTCGGGCTGTATGCAGAGCACTGATAAACCAGGCACTCGAGTGCCATGGGACACAGCTTGGGGTTAGGCCAGACACTGCTTTCTGTGCCCCCCAGGCAAAGCCAGCAGAGCAGGAAAGGCCCCTGCCTGCCCCAGAGCCCTCACCTGCTACCACGAGCTGCACGGTGGCCCGGATCTCGCCCTGGGGCCTGTTGGAGGCGATGCAGGTGTAGTTCCCCGAGTCGCTCCTGCTCACCTTGTGGAAGGACAGGATGCCAGCATTGTGGCTGACGTGGGATGGCAGGCTGCTCCCATCTGCAGGGCACCAGAGAGGATACAGCAGTCATGCAGGAAGCACTGGGCCACACTGCTGCTTCACCCACACTGGAGGTGGGACAACAGCAAGTTCTCGTGGCCTCAGGCCTGAAGCAGGCCCATCCCAACCAAATCCCCTGACCTGTCTTACTCCACTGGATGGTGGGCTTTTCCCGGCCCGTGGCTGAGCAGGACACAGTCACCTCCTTATCAAACTCCATGCACTGCAGGGGCTGAGGCGGCGGGGTGAACTTCAGCTTCTCTGCAACACACAGAGGTGATGTTCAGGCTCCCTCCCCGCCGAGGGGGACCCCGGAGCTGTCCCAGCTGCACCCCCAGGGAGGGCTGTGAGGGGCTGCCAGCATACCCAGCACGTGCACCCGGGCGTATCCCTCGATGCTGCCGGCCGGGGTGCTGCTGACACACTTGTACATGGTGCCATCGTACACCTCCACGTTGTTGATGCGCAGCGTCCCGTTCTCCGAGATCTCAAACCGCGAGTCCTGCCCGGGGTGGAGCACAAATGTCACCAGCCCAGTGTCACAGCCCTCGTCTGTGGCACTGCTGACACCCCACGTGCCTCAGATAAACACATCCCTGCTGAGACCCACACACAGAACTGAGACATGCTGCGGGGACCTTTCTCTTGCCTCTGCCCCAAAAGCACAGGGCTGGCTGCCAGAGACCGCCAGCTGTGCACCCACACAACAGCAGGATGGAGCTAGTGCCAGAACATGGCCAAAGTGGGGGTGGCAGGGAAGCTGGGCCTAAGAACAAGGTGAGAAATAGCAGCAGCAGCAGAGCAGGTGCCCAGCAGAAGTGCCCATGAGAAGCAGGGCCTTGCCTCGTCATGGCCTCACCTCAGAAATGGAGACGCCGTTGCGGTACCAGGTGACGGTGGGTTTCAGGGAAGCCTTGCTGAGGCAGTGCAGGTATCCTGGCTTGCTCTCCTCCAGCTGGCTGTCCTTGGGCATCTCCACCCACTTGGGTACAGCTGAGCACGAAGGCAAGGGGTTACACAGAGCCACTCCCTGCCCCTCTGGTGAGCAGCAGTGCAGAACACACAGGCAGCGTGCAACCAGAAACAGGGCCCCGCAGCTCAGCCATGAGAGGTGCCTCTCTGTATCAGTGAGGTGATGAACCATGCTGCTCAGTTCACCCTAACCCCCTATCCAGCCCCTCTTCTTCTCCCACCCTTTTCAGAAAGTTTCCTACTAGCCACAGTGATGCTCAGCTCCTGTTTCTTCTCTCCAGCCTTGTTGGCAGCATGGCACGTGTAGATCCCCGCATCCATCTCGGTGATACTGGTGAAAATGAGCTGCTCTGCCTCTTGGTACACCCTGCCAGCAGTGGGAACTCGTTCCTGGTTTCTCTCCCACCAGACCTGGGGTGTGGGTATGCCTTGTGGGGCAGGGCAGGACACACGATGCCCCTGGTTCGCTGTCAACACCTTCGGGGAGAAGGGTGCCATGTCTTCAATCTCTGAGGGGAACACGAGACAACAGGGCTCAAAGGGGGCAAGAACGTGTTGCCAACCCACCAGCATCATCATTCACATGGGAGGCACCATTTAAAGGAGAGAGCACACAGACTGTTTGTTCCCCTCATCCAGACAGAAAGGACGAACCATTGCATGCACTGACCCACTGCTGTATTGTCACACAGCTCCAGAGTGACACTGGAGCTCTGGGACCCCCTGCTCACCCTGTCACCAGCCCCAGGACCTCACCTGCCAGCCGCAGAGTTGCCTTCAGCACCAGAGTTTTGCCCCTCTGCCCACGGCCAACGCATTTGTAGACACCAGTGCTGCGAGCCCGCACCTGGGTGATCAGCAGGGAGCCGTTGGCAAACACGGTGGTCCTGGGCACAGGAAGGGCTCAGTGGGCACCTCTGCAGGACATGGGCACAGCTACAGCCCTGAGGTGTCCTGCATGAGCCCATGAAACCAAGAGGGAGCCAAGCCAAAGCTGGGAAGCACACTTAAACAAGGAGATGGTTGGGACACATTCCTCACAGAGGAAATGAGCTCATAGAAGTCTTTTTCTTGGTCAAGAGCTGGCTCCCACCAAAAAATGCATCACCAAGCATGAGCCAGTTCTGAGAGCACATAGAGCCAGGAGAAGGGGCACGGGACACAAGGTGGCGCCTGGGAGGCATTCCCAAGTCTGGGGATCACCACGTGTTGGCAGCTGGTACTTGGACACATCCCTGACTGTGAATTGCCCCTAAGTGGGTGTCTGGAGCTTGAGCCTCCCTGGCTCCATAGAATCACCACGTCTGGGGCTGAGAGACATCCCTAACTGTGAGGCCACCATGGATGGGCATCTAGAACTGACAGCCCCACAGACCTGTGTGAGGACAAACTGCTCCCTGAGTCCTGTTCAGGTAAATGCCATGCACAAGGACCAAGTCTCTGCTAAACCCAAGCCAGTCAAGCTGAGAAACCAATCCCCGTGGCCACTCTGATGTGTGCTTGCCCTCATGTACAGACAGGGTTTGACCTCTCTCTTCTGGACCACAGTGCCCCTCTCCTCCCAGCCCTGCCCACATCACTGGGGCTCCTGTTACTTGGATCTGTTGGAGATGGGGTTGTCTTCAAAGAGCCACTCTTGCGTGGGAGGGGGCACGGCTGCAAACTGGCAGTCAAACATGGCCTCCTCGTTCTTGGTCACGATGAGGTCCTGGGGGACGATCACTGCCTGAGGAAAGCTCTCATCTGTAACGGCAGAGACCACAGCAGGGTGAGATGGACACGGGGGCCTGTGGTGTCCCCACACCAGTGCCCTGGGGAAAGCTCAAAGAAGAGCTGGGTGCACCCTGCAGGTCCGAAGGAGGCAAATCTGCCAGCACAGCTGGAGTTATGGACTCAGAGCCCAGGATTGCATGTGGGAGCTGCTCTGGGGAAAAGCCCTTCTGCTTCCAGCAAGGCCCTGAGCACTCTGGTCCCTAGCAAACAGGTAAAAGCTGGCACTAGGTGGCAAAATTCCCTTGTCCAGTTCCAAACACCCCTCTAATGTCAACAATTCCTGTCCTCCTTGGGTCTTGCCTCCAAAGGCCAACAGGGCATCTACCCACATGGCATGATATTGGTGAAACCAGAAGCACCTACAGCCTCCAGGGTGCTCCATCACAGGGGAAGACAGCATAAATCTGCTCCAGAAAGACACAGGGGCAAATTCACACCCACAGATGGGGCTGGGCTCCAGCCCGGCCAGGATTTGTTGGGTCTGTCTGTGCCCAGAGGAAAGTCTCACTAGGCTGACGAGGAGGCTGTGAGCAGGGCAGTGAACAGGTGGGACAGCACTCACCGACGACGCTGAGGGTGAAGTTGTTGCGGCTGCAGACGGAGCCCACGGCGCTGCGGGCGCAGCAGGAGTACAGCCCGCTGTCGTCGGGGCCGGCGCTCTGCAGGGTCAGCGTCCGCTCCTTGCTGCTCACAGCGTAGGCGCTGCGCCTGTCGGGGAGGGGCTCCCCGTCCCGAAACCACTGCCACGTGGGGCTGCAACACAGGGCCAGCAGGTGAGCAGGGGCAGGCACGGCCAGGCTGCCCCGGGAGCGGGTGTGCGGAGGAGACAGCCCAGAGATGGCCCCTGCCCTGGCTGTCCGTGCCCGCCGCCGGCCCCGACACAGACACCAAGCCATGAGACATGCAGCCAAGTGGACGGGACACGACTGGGAAGCGACGGAGAGTGACTGCAGCACACCAAGAAGCTCAGCGACTGGACTGTGACGGCCCATCCTTACTGTGCTCCTCGCTAGGTGGCTCTGGGGAAGCCGTTTGCCTTCTCCCACGGCGCTCAGCCACAGGCTCAATCCTGCCTTTCGCCTCCCCTGACTCTACTGAATTCTTGCAGGAGAGAGGAGGGGAGGTGGGGGAGGAGCAGAAAGAAAAAGGTGGCGGGGGAGAGGGAGGGGGATACAGGGGGAGAGAGAGAGAGAGAGAGAGACCACACAGCCAAGGTGCAGGGGCCCCTGGCAGGGTCCACTCCTCAGGAGGCAACTCTTACCGTGGGTGGCCGTCGATGTGACACCGCAGCACCACTGTGGAGGAGGGCTGGATCTCAGCTACGCTGGCTGGCTGCTTCAGAACCACACTGCCTGTCTCAATCCCTGTGGGATCAAAGAATACCAACACAGCTGGCTCTCCAAACCTACAGGGCCCAGGTGGTGGTTATTGGTGACTCACCGATAACCAGAGCAGGCAGCAAAGCCACGAGCACGCTTAGAGACACATATGCCCTCAAGCCAGTGTGGAGTAAAGAGACACCCACACTGCAGAGATCCCACTTTGCCCTGTGCAGCTGTTCTCTGAGGGTTAAGGTGAGTTCTGAAAGGACCTGCAGTGCCCAGGACACACTTGCTGCAGTAATGTCCCAGTTTCATATGCCCAACCGGGAAAGGCAGCAGGAGAAAGCATCTCTGACAGCCTCAGGGACACCAGAAGACACAAGAAGTCTACAGGGCAGGATGGACATGGCAGCTGGAGAGCAATCCTACTGGAGCAGCCCAAGCTGTCCAATCCCTGTCTGATCCACACAAGAACTAGCAGACAGCCTGGAAAAACTCTTTCCAGCCTCAGGCCCTCCCAGGAGAGTGCTTTTCCCCATGCACAGTGGGCAGCAGCAGGCTGTGGCGTGTGCCTGGCTGCTCTCAGCCCACACTCACACTTGATGTTGAAGGAGGCGTTGGCCGTGCGCGCCTCCTCCCCGGTGAGCACGTTCCTGGCCAGGCACTGGAACACGCCGGCGTCCCGGTGCCGGTCCACGGCTGCAAACTGCAGGTTGCTGCCCTCCTTGAAGCGCTGCTCCGTGTCCTGGACGGGCAGCCCGTTGTGCAGCCACTGGAACTCCACGTCCCCGGGCTCCTTCACCTCGCAGCGGAGGATGGCGCCGCGGCCGTGCAGGGCGTCCTGCGAGTACGGCTCCTTGGTGAACAGGATGCTGGCCTGGGCCCCCACAGCTGCAGGACGGAAAAGGGAGGGCATGTTTAGAGCAAGGGAAGGAGGAGAATGGATCAGGTAAGCATGTGTCGTTCTCAAGGGTCTCCAGACAGTCAGAGCCACATTAGGAGAAACATAGCTCAAAGCACATCTGTCAGACCTAATTCGGAGTTCTAACAGATCTGAGCTCGGATGCCAGCACAGCTGCTTTAAGTCTGTCTGCAGCAACCACTGGAACAGGGGTGCCTGAGCTTGGGACAGCCAAGGAGAGTCCTCTGCACCCTGGGGACAGGGGCATTAAGAGGGAGCTCCCATGACCCACTACTGAGTGTCACACTTCCAGCCTGAACAGAGAGGTGTCCTGCAGTGTATGAGCCAGGAAGGCAGTAACCAAAACCCTGGAGAGCAAGCAGCTTCCTGGGCAGTTCCAGTATTTCTTTGAGTGCTTCTTGTTCTGTTTTTTGGGATGGGTCCTGAGTTCCAGCCTTGCATCAAGATTGTCTCTGAGCAGAAATATGCACAGACTGTTTCTAGGTTTTCCTCAAAGTCCCTCTCCTCTGACTCGCCTCCACATCCCCAGCAATCACCCAGAGAAACACTGGTGTGGAACAAGGATCATCTGTGTGAATCAACACAGCAGCTGCTGGAACACAAGCAAGAGGATGCAACAGGGACACCACAAACTTGTGCTGGTGACTCAGCCCAGAAGCGGAAACAACAAATTGCAATAGCTGTCCTTGGGGTCTGGTAGTGGCCTGAGGGGCTGGGGGCACCTCTCCACAGAGATAGAAACCCCACAGAGCCCTCCTTGACCCAATGACACCCACCCAAGAGCTCGGGGTGCTGGGGACAGAGCAGCCAGTGCTTCCCTGGGCAGTGCCTGGCATGGCTGCTAAGGGGCCACGCTGGAGTCATCACATTCCCAAATCTGGCTGCTGCCTGCTCACAGCCAGCTGTGCAGGCACTCTGCTCCGGTTACCAGCTGGAAAAGCAAGGGAAGCAAACAAAAGGCAATTCAGCACATGATGATGGCTCTTGGACTTTGTCACCAGCATCATGCTCTGCAGGGAAAAGGGCCAAGCCAGGCAGATTTCGAGTATCTTAGAATGAAGATGAACAAGAACATGGTGAAAACAGCATGCTCCCAGCACTGCAAGAGAAACAGCTTCACAAAGTGGTTGCCTGGAGAAGTTACATGAGCAGTATCCAAGTCCAGCTGAAAGGCAGTTCCATCACTCAGCCACATCCTACCTGCTGTTTGTATAAACGCCTGGTGAAGGGATACAATTTGACAACAGATCTCGGTCAGACAGAGTTAGGGATAAGGAATCTTTTTCCAAAAGAGATGTTTTGAAGACCACCAAATTCCAGAAAGCCACAAGAGCCCTTCCCATGCTGGAAAGCCTTTGGAACCTGCTACACAGTGCACTCACAGCAGCCAGGCACAGACACAGGCACTCATACAGGGTTTCATACCTGTCCCAAACACATCAGCCAGGAGCAGGGGCTGGATTTTGCAGTAACCCTGCTGTCACTGAATTCCCAGCTGAATTTCCTCTGATCCCAGAGCTCTGAACTCTGAATTTGGCTGTCCCGACTTCTACAGCAGAACAGCCACCTCCATGCATTTCTCTGGAACCTGTTGATGGTCCCATTGTCCTGGGTCTCAAACTGAGCCAAGTCCCATCAACATACTGTGCCCCAGGGGTCAGCATGTCCAGTGAAGTTTCCACGGCAAGCTGCCACACACCTTCCCTGAAGGTAGGAACTATCCATCAGTCTGTGACAGCTGTTTCATGAACACGAGATGAACACATGCCTCAAGGTGATACAACGTGCAGGAACATGTGTCACATCAGATCTGTCTCATCCAGAGCACTCAGCAAGGCAGCAACCACCCAACCTCACTCAAACAGTGCCACATGCTCAATAGCCTAAAAGCTCCAGAACATCAGAAGCTGAGCTCACGCCAGAAGAGGCTGGTGGGTCAGACAGGCAGGAGGAAAGGGGAACAGAGCAGTCAAATCCACTCAGGTTTGAACCTACAGGACTGTTATTGTCCCCAGACATGCCCCAGGACACCAGGCATCTGTCCATCAAACCATCCTGTATGGTACAAAGCATGTGCCCCAAGTGGCAGGGTACGCAAAGCTCGAGCAGGAGATGGATTTGTTCTGCTCTTGGAGTGTCAGCCCACTGGCCATGCTAGTGCTGGGGTTTGTGATGAGACACCTCTCTCTGAAGGTGCAGACCATTAGGGTATTAAGATATTATGTTTTAAATTACACGAGCTTCCAGCATTAAATCATCAACACTGCCAGTGTAACACCAAAGAGCAACAGTGCTGCTTTTACCCCATCACTGACAGCACAACTGCACTTCACTCAGCACTGATCATCTGGGAGCTTCAGCTGCCTCACCACATGCATCCTGCTGCTTCAGCATGCCCCATGTCCAGGTAAGAGGACATGATGGTGGCTTGGCACAAGTCCCACATGGGAAGCAGGGATTTTACCAGGTGTCAGGAAACACTGGGATCCAGCTCCCTGGTGAAACATGAGGAACTATTTATATTGTTGTTTTCCATGCTGGGGAGATGGACACAACCAGTTCAGCTCAAGCAAGATCCCTGTGATGAACACCTTGTGAGCACAGGTGTCACAGCAAACTGGGGTAAGTAACTGCTGAAGTGCAGCAAGAGCCACAAACTGTGTTTTGTTTTGACAATAGCATCCAAGGTGCCATCAGTGAACTGGCTACACATGCCAGAACACATTGTCCCAACCATGCATCCCATTTGGGCTGCAAGGAAAGACCAGGAGCAGCTAGGTGTGGTCTAGACAGTTTTGGGGTGGGAGACATCAGAAGCCCAGAGCTGGACACAGCTTTTCACAGTACCTCAGTCCAGAGCCCCAGGGCCCAGCATTCAGGGATGGGAACGGCTGCACTTGCCTGGAACAGCTGTACAACCCTGGCCCAGGTGCAGCCAGCAGGGTCCATGCATCCCCCTCCACCTCCTGGGCTTTTGGGACAGCCTCAAGGAAACTGTCCAAGGAGAGGGCTACTGTGTGGGATGCCGTTATACCAGAGTCTGGGTAAAACCTGTACAAAGCCAACCATCTCCACCTGTGCTGAATAAAGAAGAAAATGACTCTGTTCCATTCAGCAGCTGGAGGAGCTCCCAGCTCTCCTGTGTGGCAGAGCCATGGCCATGTGTGGCTCAGCCACTGCAGGTTACCCCAGAGGAGAGAGCAAAGGCAGCCCCAGCTCAGACTGGACACCTTCCCAACAGCTTCTGCTGTGGTTTCATGAGCTCATCTGGGCTGGGACACATGGCTGGGAGCTGCTGAACACAGCAAAACGATTCCCTTAGTGAGAGTCACCTCAAAAACTATCCAGCAATGCCACATCAGCCTCAGCAAGGCCCAGCCAGAGCAGAGTTCTCCCCCAGCAACACAGCTGGGCCAGCCATGGTCCTGCAGAGCCAGCACCAGCATGGAGCAGTCCCAAATGTGTGTGCTGGCAAACATGAGCCTCTGAATATGCATGTGACACCAGCCACCCCTGGCTGGAGTAAAAGAAATCCTCCACACATGTTTCTGGCCTAAAACTGTCCCAAGTGTGGCTACAGAAAGCTTTTCAGGGAAGCTTTGGCCAGATAAGATAAACAGGTTTGAAATGCAGCACACATGAAAACACCCAGTGGTGTGCTACCCAAAGGATACTTAATTGAAATGCAGAACCCTCCTGTTGAGGTAACAGATAAAGGTTAAGTGGATTGTGTAGGGAGGTTGAGCTGCTACCTACAGGTCCTCAGGGTATCATTCCTACACACCACAAAGGAAATCATCTGCAGGGAGGGGACATGGACTGGTAGGATGCACAAGGATGGAGAGAAGAGCAGGATCAGATCCCCATCCTGGCTCTGAGATCATCCTTCTGGCAAAGATCTGAGTGCAGGAACACAGCATCCATCAGGCAGCGGTACCTCCTGCCCAAAACTAATTCCATTTTTTTAAGGAGGCAAATAGCAGCTTCCCAGGAAAATATATATCTGCATTACCAGGCCTAGTTTCTGACAAGTGTATCTCAATTCACCTTTTTGTCTTGGGATGTCCCCAGGACTCAGCCATTGCTGGACTCCAGCCTGAGCACATGCAGAGCATTTCAGGGTGACAAATAAAATCAACAAAGCCATATCCAGGACAGACTTCTGAGCAATCCTATGAAGTCAGTCACTGCTGTCTGAAGCTTTGCAGAGTAAGTTTTCAATCCTATGGGGTCACCAGGAAGCAAAGCAATCTCCACAGCTCTGGTAAAGGAGACCCAGCCCCATGGTAGCCAATCCTCTGGAAGCTGCCACAGCATCAATGCAGAGATGTGGCAGCAGACTAGGAAAGTCTTTGGGACCATTCTCCAGAAGAGCTGGAAGAGTGAGATACATCAGTGTTGCTCCTTTCATCACCCAGAGCTGTGAAAAAATGCACCAAAAGAGTAATAAGGATTTTGGGGAGCCATGACAGAGCTTGGGGGCTAGCACGGGGAAACTGGGGCTGAAATTTTGGGGGATCTCACACCCTTTCCCCACCTGAGAAGCACCAGGTTTGGTATACCCTAAACAGAGAGACATTGTAGGGCTCTGGGGGAAGGAGCTGGCAGTGAATTGCACATCCCTATAACTCAGTGCTCACTCTCTGAGGCTGGACACTGTCCCCCCACTCTGTGATAGCTGGGCAACAGGCTTCAACCTCATGGACTGCAGACTTCATGGGGTGCTGGGCTTTTGGTGAAAGCTAGGAATTGTGTGGGGTGGCAGGACTCACCCTTGGGAGACCAGCCTTCTCTAGGGCTATATTTAGGGCTGCAGCCAACAAGAGGGTCTGTGGTCCTGGCACAGCCTGGACACACCTGGCAGTGAAGGCATCCCACCTTCTGCACCACACAAGAGGCCTGAGAGCACCAGGGATGCTGCCTGGTGAGTCCCTGCCATGGCACCAAGCCCAAACCTTCATGGTCATCTTGCAAGGACATGGGGCAACACAACAAACCAGGCCTCGACCCCAGCTGGGTTTTCCATTCACTGCTCTAATGTGCCAGTTCCACAGGCTCACCTGGGGACACTCCAGGAGCCCAGCACCACCTGGGTGCTGCAGAGCAACTGTGCAAGCTGGGGACACCAGGCAGCACATCTCCTGCCCTGCCTGACAGGCCAGGCTGCTTGCACCTTGAAACAATCCCAAAACCATGGTCTCCTTGCCTAACGACATCTCTTGGGAATGCAGCCTCAACCACAAAGCCTTCAGCTGCTGCACAGCCTCAGAGTCCTGCTGAGTCCACAGCCACCCCTCTCACCTACAGCCCTGCTGGGGAGGCAACAGGCAAGGCAGCTGGAAGGACAGTGCAATGTTCCACATCCCCAGCCCTGTGGGAGATCCACTGACCCCAAAGTGCCCACAGCCAGGCATGCCTAGGGCACAGCTCCTGGGCACCAGCTCCTCCAAACTTAAAGAGCTCTGGACAAAGGACAGAAAGGGAAAAAAGGAAAGGATCCATTCCACTTTGTAGCCAAGAGTTTACCAATCTCTGAGACACCACAGGATATGAGTAATACCAAAGCTCCTTGCAACCAAACAAGGAACTAAAAGCATGGGAATGGGATTCAGGAGAGGGCTTGTGCAAGTATAAAGTTTCCTGGTTTGGAAAGCAAGCCCAGCACTGTGGTGCTTCTGCAGCTTGCAGCCCAGCCCCACTCTCCAGCCAGGCCCCAGGAGCATTATTCTGCAGACTTGCTTCCAGGAGCACTTCAGCAAAATTCACCCTGGGTCAGCTCAGCCAGATGTGCAAGCCAATTCCTTTAATGCTCTGCACCTGGAACAGCAGTTTAGAGGATCTGCAATTCATCTCCAGTCCCCAGGAGAGCAAAGCCCAGAGCACCCAAACTGCATCCATCCTTTCTCCCCAAAAGGGAACCATCCTCTTCCTCTTCTTCCCTGCCAGCAGGAGGCCTCAGACCTACCCCAGCTTTGGAGGAGGACAGCCTGGCTTAGAGCAAACAAAACCTAAGACCCAGAAGTACCAGGACGTGATGGAAGCAGCCAGCTGCAAAAACTGGCCCAGCCAGCTGTTCTGGCAGAGGACACGACTGAGCAACATCTGTTTGGCCTCTCAAAGCAGAGTGGACCTCACATGTTCCCACACCAGAGCAAGGAGCTCACAGCCATCCCAGCTCCACCGCAGAGCCAGCTCCTCCTGGGCTCCACAACAAGCCTGCAAGCCTCAGACCTGAGGTGGGACCCGAATGTATTTGCAGCACCAGCTCAGCACTGAGGGAGACAGAGAGCTTTGGAACACACTACTAAACATTTGTTCCCTGACCATCTTCATTCATAGTTGGCAAAGATGCCTTGGGAAGGCACTGCTGCAGCACACAGGCGGGAAGCCTGCTCTCCCTGGCTCCCCAAACCTGCAAAGCCCTTTGCAGCACCCCAGGAGCACAGCAGTTCACTGAGGGAAGGCCCTGGGCCCCTTGCAGCAACCATACAATGTCCTTTCCTGCAGAATGGAGTCCAGGGATACAGCTGGGACAGAACAAGCTGACCTGGCCAGAGATGCCCTAGCCTCCATCACTAACTTGAGGTGAACAGGAGCAGCCTCAATCTATTCCCAGGCTGCAGCACTTCAGATTTAAACTGAAAGACCAGGATTAAGAGACCCTTTCACCACTTTTTAACTCAGCTACCCACTCTGGAAGTGTCAGCTAATGAACAAACCTCAGCAAAGCAAGGTGGCAGTGACAGCTTTTAGCCCCCTTGGAAGCCATTCCCAATACATGACCATCCCACCACATCCACACTGTGACCTTTATGCTTCTGCCACTGCTCAGACCACTGAAGAAACAATGCCTCTGCAATTTGCCCAGCAGCAATGCAGGCAATTGCTCTTTGATGAGAAACCACCAAGGAAAAGGAGGATTTGGATGAGCTAATGCACTCACTCAAATCTCAAGAGCTGCACTCACTCCCAGCTCTGTAAACCTGTAACAAGGCATGGCAGGCACAGGCAGAGCTGCCACTGTGTCCCTCAGCAGCATGATTAACTGCTGCTAACCCCAAGCAAAACCAACAAACCAGAACCACAGCCTGGAGGGTGATCTGGCTCCCTGCAAGCCCAGGGGCAGAGCTAAGGGCCATAAGAAAGACAATCCCCAAAGGAAAAGAGACTGAAGCTCACACTCAGGTCCCATGTCCCAAACACAGCACTGATTTATCACCTGTTCTCTGAGAAAGACACTGGGCCACAGCAGAAGTCTGGTGTCAAAGGCAACCATAGGCACATTTTCAGAAAAGCCCATGACCTGTGCTCCATCCCAAGGCCACAAAAAGCACAGCAGGGATGGTGTTAGGGCTTGGGGTCCTGGCCTCCCACAGGTTTCAATCATGCTCCCAGAAAGCATTATCAAACAGGCCTTGTCTTTAGGAGCAACTTCAACATCATTGTCTGCAAGCAGCAATTCCTTCAGTTGCCAAGTCCTTGGGAATGGCTCCAGCACTCAGGCTTTGCTTTTAGTCACTCTTGGATCAAAGAGCAGCAAACTCTGCGTTCAAGCCCTGGCTTGCTTCCAAAGGCTGGGCAATGAAATCACTGAGCTAGAGCATCCTGAGCTTGCTGGTCCAGAGGACTTGAGGAACCCTGTGTCAGAACAAGGCTCCACTGCCTGCAGGCAGGTTTAACTCCTCCTGTGCTGGGTGTGCACTGCTCAGCAGCAGCTCAGCCCATGCAGGCTTGGCAGCACTTCCTACAAGGGAGCAACACTCAAGACACTGAAGTGCTGCTAATGCTCAGGACTGCAACTCTCCCCTGACAGCCTTTTCTTCCTGCTGCAGCCAGGCACAGCTTGCACAGCCCCTCTGCCCACATGACACCTAGGACCCAATGGGCTCGACATTTCTCCCCTCTTCCCCCTCATCCCCATCCACAATTGTCATCCTAAGCTATCAGCAGCCCTGTGCTAGCCTGCAGTGCCTGGGCTCCTTCCAAACCAGCCTTGACTGCAAACAGCCCCATCTCCAGAGCAGCAAAGCAGCCCTCTCCAGATCAGGAGAGCCATCAAGAGCAGCAGACAGTAAAACCACTCACCTGGCCTCCTGTCCTGTCCCCTCTGCCACCACTGGATCAGCCAAGCACATTGTACTTGATCCCATCCTGGGCTCCCCAGGCACTACAGGACACAGAGTGCCACAGAGCCAGCGACGCACGCCAGCATCTGCTCTTTGTCCCTGCGAGGCTCTCAGTGAGCACAGGGCCCCATACAGACCTCCCATTCATGTCTCCAGCAAGCCATGTGTTTCCTGGCACAGCTCATTATGAACATGCTCATATGAAAGTGGATTCTTGGCATGCCAGAACAGGAACAACACACGGGTCAGCTTTTCCTCCCCTCCTGGTCACAAAGGCAGAGCCAGCAGGCTCACTCGCTCCAGCTGAAGGCACAGGAGCAAGCAAGGAGAATCATGAACGCTCAGTAACAGGAACAAACCCCCCCTGCCTCCTGGGCCGGCCCCTACAGCCACATAAAGCAGCTGCTGAGAGCATGGCTGCTCCACACACAGCCCCTTCCACTGCTCCACTGCAGATACTGCCGGGGCAGCAGCCAAGCCAAACACACACAGATATTTGCATCTCCAAATTATTTCCAGCCAGCGTGTTCCTCCATGCCAGAGGTTCCAGTGGAGAATGCCTCTCAGATGGGTTGAGTTGCAATAAACCACCAGGCCAGATGGAAATGGTTTGATTCAGGCAAGGAGCAAGCAGCCCAACATCTGGAAAGTCTTTGGGCACTCATCATTTAAGGTTTTTAAAACTACGTGTTTTCCCATTCCAGTTCAAGTAAAACCAAAAACTCACTCTGCACCCAGGAAAGCAATCATGGGCACAAAGCAGCATTTGTAAGAAATGTTCTGCTAGATTTGGCTTCATGAGGTAAGAGAAACTGGACCAGTACCTAGGAGCTCCAGGTCATGCTAGGGCGGATCTGGATGATTGGGAACTTGGGAAAACATCATTTATTTGCCCCCACGATTGTATCACACACCTGGATCCATCCACCAGCTCTGCTGTGAGAGTGTGGGTGTGCTCAGAGGACCACTGAACCTCTGCCTTTGTGGCAGTTCACTCCAGATTTGCAGGAGACATGATGCCTGCACACCACCACTGAGCTCGCTCCAGGTGGCCCACAGCACCTCTCTGCTGCATTCTGTGTGTGGGACACAACCAAGAAAATATAGAGAAGCCAATTCTGCCCTTCAAACAAAGCTATAGAATAGGGAAAAAAAAATAAAAGGGAAGGGAAAGGGCAGCAATTACTTAGGACAACTCCCATCAGCCTCCCAAAAAACTGTTCAGAGAGGCTGCAAGCTGTGGGGTATCCCTACCTTTCCAGGCCCAGGATCCCATACAGGGGAATGGCCAAGCCCAGTTTCTGAGCAATTATCACAAGAAACCAGAACAAAGCCACTGGTGTTTGAACACAGTGAATCAATGGCTGGAGCAGAGGCTGAGGCAGCACTGCCAGGGATGTGCTGGGCCCTGGGAAGAGCTCACTGCCACACACAGCAGGGCAGCCTCTGCTGCACACAGCCCCAGCCCAAGGCAGGCAGGTACTGCTCACATACCTGCTGCACAAGAAAAGGCCATTAGACCTGGCAAAAAGGCTCAGCACAAGGACACAGCCCAGGAAACCAGCTGCAGACTCCTGACAGCTGTCAGCACGTGTCAGGATGGCCAGGCTATGCTGGCACTGACCTCACTCACTCGCCCAGTTCAAACTAGTTTGGGGCTTCCCTGCCTCTGTTCCTCCTGCTGCCCTTCCTACTTCCCCAGACCAGACCCTCTAATCCCAGTCCTCTCAGCCACACATCCCACATATTTGCTTCTTCCCAAGACCATCCCAAGCTCAATTTCCTAACTCTGCCACAGGAGCTCCGTGCCTTCACCTTTACCCCAGTAGGGAGCAGAGACCCTGTCTTCCTGTGTGCCCACAGCCAGGCAGCAGCCAAACCAAAGCAGCAGAACGTGATGATACCCTCTGAAGGCAGGGACAGGAGGGTGGGGAGTGAGTAAGAACGAGCTGCTATCTGGCCATGAACAAGAACAGCAAACAGGAGTGCTACTCTGCAGCCACAGAGCAAGGGGAATATTTTGGGAAGTTCCTACTCACTCCCAAGCCAAGCAGGGCAGCTGTCAACCAACATCCCACTGCTGGCTGCCCTGATCTGGTGGGGCAGACACCATGTTGTACAGCTTGTCCCCAAGGCTGTGGGATTTGCTAGAGGTCTTTATGGAGAGTATGTCTGGGCTGAACTGTGAGCTGAGCTTTGCCCCACAGTTTCATCCAACATCTCAGCACCTCGCTCAAAGAGGAAAAAAGCTGGAGCAAGAGAGGGAACTCCCCATGGCAGCCAAGCTCCTTGGCTCCCTGAAACTGCTGGGGCTGCTGAACCAGAACAACTGGCCTTGGAGCTGCAGGAGTTGCCCGTCTGCCCTGGGAGCACGTTGACACCACTCCAGACTGTGCTCTGCTGCACCCATGCTCCTGGCACCTGCTGCAAGAGGGAACATCTCCAGAGGACACTGCACCAGGAGAAGAATACCATTCTTCTGGGTCACTGTGTGCTCCCAGGCCCTGAAGAGAAGCCCAGACACCCGTTCTGAGCAGCCAGCCCAGAGAACCAGCCCAAGCCACGAGTGCAGTGCTGCAGTCACAGAGCTGGGAGAGGAACAGGGCAGAGCTGGCAGGCAGATCACAGATCACTGCTTCTCCTCGGGCGACACTCAGGGCACAACTGTGTGCTGGCAGCACCACTTGGCCCCTGTGGGAAAGGGAGCTTTGGCTCAGTAAGTGCACCCATACCTGCTTGCTGGGCATCACAGGCACTGGTGGCCATGGGACTCTCAGGCCAACACCTTCACAGCAGATAAACAGAGACAGAGGAACAAGTGAGACAGGAGGCCTCGAGCCCAGCACAGGAGCTGGGAATCCTGCTGGCTCAATTAAACCATCTCTGATGGGGCATCAGCCAAAGGCTCCTGAGCAGACACTGCCAGCTGCACTGCCAAGCCCCAGTGAGAAACACAAATGTTTCAAGGGCGACTCAGCACCACTGACAGACTTGCTGCACCCACTGGTCTTGCCAACCAACTCTCCCAGGCTTGCTCTGAGCCCTTGAGCAATTCCCTGCTTTCCTCATAAACACCTGCTGTTTGCTGCTGGCAGGAGACACAGACATCTGAAGGCTAAGCTCTCTGGCCAGCACAGCAGAGGTATTGCACTTTGTTCCCACTAAAGGAAACATGGTAGAAAGATGCCAAGTGGAACCAGGATGAGCCACATGCTTCCTGTGCAGTGGTCTTGAAGGACGATGCTTGCCCCACAATTTAAGCATGGGCCATGTGAGAATGAGAATGTTTTTACTAAGCCAAACTCCTGTTGGTAGAGGAGAGCCCAGGCAGTGTTGAACAGGCAGGCAGGTCCTGCCAGCTGGGAAGAGCTGCGACAGAGCTGGGTCATCACTTCTTGCCCCAGGGCTGGAGGCAAGGGCCATGGCAGTGAGGCCACACTGCTGCACCCACGGGGTCTGTGTGGCTCAGAGCTCATCCCAGGGCAGCACAGGTATCACACCACTTCTTGCCAGTCCATCCTCACATCCCTGCATTCAGGCTGAGGGCCAAAGGCTGATGTTGTTCCTGCCATCCCAAGCCCAGCCAAGAGGGATTCCCCCATAACTGCGCTCTGTGTGTGTGGATGGAGCTCCTGGCCAGGGCTCTGCGTTTTTCCTGCTCCAGCTGAAACGCCGTTCCAGATGACGGAAAAAAACAGAAGAAGCTCCATAAAACTGTCTGGCACTTCCCTTCAGCAAACAGGAGCCCCAGCCAGCGGCTCCAGAGAATGGGAGCTCTCGGGCTGTAAAGACAAAAGGGCGTGGGGGTGGGGGTGGGAAGAGGCCAGGACAAGGGAAGCAGAGCAAAGAGGAGCAGCATGCACACGAGGCCTGCAGGCAGAGCCAGCTGCTTCAGCAGCACCCCATGGGACACAGGGCTGGTGCCCAGAGCCAGCTCCTCTCCAGGCACCGAGGTCACCAAGGCTGCACTGGGCATGGGGCACTCCTGCCAGCAAGCCCTCCTTGCCCTCCCAGGACTGTTTGTTGGAGAATGAAGCTTATTTGCCACTGGAAGTGCTTGAGTGAGCTGTTTCTCTGTATGCTGCCACCAAACCCACTGGGAGGCAGAAAACATCCCCAGTACCACCCAAACCTGTGCTTCCCTTTGTGTATGCTTGGTCTGGACATCTTGCAAACCTTGCTTGGTCAGGGGGCCAAGTGAGAGGGTTACAACCTTCCCCAGCAGGCCCCAAGGCACGGCTCCCCAGCAAACTCCACAAACACGTGGAGAGCTCCAGAGCAGCTGTAAGAGCAACGAGGGGACAGACACTGCAGTCAAAAATTCACATCTACACTACTGCAAATACCCCCTCCATTCGGCTGACAGCTGTATGTTTACACCATCTGTATGGACTTCAAGCCCACCCATAAGCAACTTGCTGGTCCCAAACAGGACTCTGAGAGCTGGGGACAAAGGGACAGCTGCACTTCTGAGCCTTGCGTGCAGGGAAACAGACAGGGAGCTTATTTATATCCCAAGCTCTGCTCTAGGATAAATATTTTAAATCTCTCTCCAGGTCATGTCAGTATATTTACAGCTAAGTTTCCCTTAGTTATATGCCTGTAGAGACTCAGATGTATTTGCCATGAAGATCCAGCTGGCCAAGCTCTCCAGACAGCTTATAGCTCTTGGGGAAAATGGTTCGTCCAGTGCCATGGTCTTGAAAACAACACCCATGCTCTGGCAACTGCTGCAGGGACTCAGTTGTGTACTCCTTCCTGCTGCTGCCTCTGTACAGCCCACCCACAAGCATGCACCCAGCCACTCTGCCTTCCCAGGAACAAGGAGAAGTCATGGAGACTGGGAAATGCCACCACACAATACTAGATCAGGGGCAATCCTGCTGCTGGGCTCCCCACAGAGCACATATTCCAGGTGAATCGCTGCAGCATCCTGCTTCATCACTTGGTTTACCAAAGGTTTAACCTGCTTGCTCCCCTCCTGCAGGAAGGAAAGAAGCAATCTCTCCCAGGAGAGGCAATCACTTTTCCTAGCAGCTACCACAGTGCTGCAAAGTAAAAACTGCTGTGAAAATGCACTGAGGAGACATCTGAAATAGGCCTCACTCCATTACCTGCATTGGTGCCTCTTTTATTTATCTGGGCTCTGCCAGGTTGGGTGTTGACCTCTGGCTGCCTCTGAAGCTTGAGGAGGATGGACTGATTGCCCAGGGCTCCCTGCTGGGTTCACAGGATTTCTGTGCCAACTCTCATGAGTGTTTGGGGAACACTTCTTCATAGACACTGCCTGCTGTGCACTGCACGTCCATTTCCCACCTGTGTGCCACTGGCACCATCCACAACTGCCCACAGCTGTCTCCAGCTGTGTCCTACAGGTCTGCAGATTTCTCCAAGATCCTCCTCTTTCCATTGCTAGAAAGCTGAAGATCAGCCCCATTTCACAACCACCATTTACAATTGTGCAGGGAAGCCCTGTTGTCCAGGACTTACCTCCTGGAAAAAACATGACCAGGGAGGCTGGAGCTGCAGCATCACCTCTGAAAGCAAAGAGGGCACAGAAAAGAACAGTTCCTTGTTTATTTTCACTAAAGCCATTTATGAATCTATATTAAAAGCCACAAAAATAGGAAAGCAGATGGAGAAGCTAATATTTCTTCTGCTCATGCAATATTAATTAAGAGGTAGCTTCTCTATGAGACATTGTTACATTATCTCAGCTAAAATTGGAAAAAAGTCACTGAGTGGGAAGAATATGCAGCAGGGCACTTTCTGGAATATTTTACAAATCGATAACTAGGCAGAATGTTTGCTACAGATAAATCTAATGCAAAGCCCCAGTGTCAAATGAAAGAAAAGCTCAGCTATAACAGACTCACTGAGACAGAAATTCATACTAACCAGATCTCCTTGAAAAGTAAGTGCTTTTCTCCATTGCAGCAGAAAAGCTGATTTCCAATACATATGGAGAACAAATAGTTCTTACTGGGCAGTCACAAAGCCACCAGTGCAAAGAGTACCTGGAGACCCTGAGCAACCAAATGCCAAGGAAGCACACCAACAGTGGCAACAGCCACTCAACAAGCAGGTCCTGCAGACCAAGAGGCTGTGCTGAGAAACCTGCAGGTGCCTGGCTGCTCAGTGTGGCCACTCAGCAAGGCAGGTACAATGGATTGCTCCATCAAACCCATGGCAGGCCTTTGTCTGCAGGAATGATCTCCAGCCAGTGAGAGGCAAGCCAAAACCCCAGCAAGGCCACGGAAACAAAACATAATGGTGAAGGAGCCCAGAATGACAATCTTTGTTATTTCCTTGCCAAAATGTTAACCATTCAGATTAATGCTTTCTGCTTCAGGCCACATAGCTTTGAGACTTTTCTTCAGCTGAGCAGAAGAATCCTTATCCAGAAAGGCCCACGATTTCCAAGGACCACCAAACATCTCAGCAGCCCTGCCTCAGCTCTGCTCTGATTTCTCATCACCTGCTGTGAACTGGAGGCCTGGCTCCAGGAGACAAAGGCAATCTCAGGATGGCAAGAGGAAGGCAGCCACACCTGGGAAAGCAGCAGTGCCCAGAGGCAGGCACTGGAGAGAAACCAAGCAACAGCAAAGCCTGAGAAGGGGGCGTGTGGCATGCCATGGCAGGTCTGGATACAGAGGAGGAATCAGGAAGAGGTGGAGATAGGAGGCACAACTGGAAAAGGAACAGCTGCACTTGAGCCAGAAAAAAGCAGCAAGACAGAGACAGGACAGGAACAGGAGGGTCAGTTCTGGCGAGGGCCCAGCAAGTAGCCCCTTCACTTACACATCTGAAGGCTGCAAGCACACACACAACATGCAGGGAGAGCCAGCAGGAGTTAACTCAAAAGAGGGATAAAAAAAATCAAATGTGTTGCCTTTGTCGCTCAGCTTTTGCATGGAATATGGTGGACAAAGAACTGACAACCCAGTTGGAGGAAAGAATGATCATAGAACAAGATCTCACTGCTACAGAAGTAGTTTTTTGCCCAGGAACTGGCCACTCCCATAGCACCTGCCAGGTGCAGTGTGCCAGGCTCACAGTGTTCACAGAAGACCATATGGATGGAGAGGAACATCACATATCTATCCAAGAACATCAAGTAACTCATGAGAAGCTCTGGGGGTTTTTTGTCCAAGACAGTTTGCACAATTCTTGCAGCTGCTGAAAGAGACTTTTGCTGTTGGTCCCTCTGCAAAGGCAACTGCATAACTTGACCTCAACAGCACAAACTCATCTATGCTCCCATGAATGGTTAAGGAGAACTGGTTGCACTGCCCTTTGTGGCACTCTACAAGACTGACTGGCTTGATTCTCTCTGGTCTTGTCTTTGCTAGGAAAGACAAAATCCACAGTCTTTTCTCCCATGAATGCTCCCCAGTGATGCAGCCACTGCCAGCAGCAGGAGCAGCTCTGTGGCACAGGAGTGATGTGCTGCCCCAGCAGAGCCAGGACACACACCAAGGCACGCTGCACTGGAGAGCAATAAAGGCACTTGCAAGCCACAGCTTGTCCTGCCCTTAACCATTTGGACAGCCACTGTATGGTTGGAATCAAAGGCTTCCTTTGTGCTGCTCCCAAAGAAGCCAATGAGCAACTGCGAGGAGGAGGAGAGTGTTTATAGGCAGGTCTTAAGCAACACCGTGCCTATCTGGTGCCAGCATCACTCCCAGGAAGGACAGCCCCCCAGAGCTGCCCCGAGGCACATGAGCCTCCCCTCCGCAGCCAGAGCGAGGCTTGGCCTCCACATGCCATGGCTCTGGGGACAGACCTGTCTGGCTTTTCTCTGGAGGAGGACAGAGCCAACCTGCTGGTCTGCCCAAATCCACAGCAGTAGGGTGCAGCCTTGGCTGCTCCTCTGGGTGGCCTGAGCTGCATCAAAGTGTCAAATCCTGCTGCTGGGACAAACCTCATTTCACAACAGCACCAGAGGAAAAGTTACAAAGCCTTACATCTTGGAGCTACAAACGTCTTGGGCATTAGCACCAAGGTCTGAGCACAGTGTTCATGCACACTCTGCTGTCTTACAGTACAGAAGTCACGTGGGAACTGAACACAGCTCAGCCAGGGGCTGAAATGCAAAGAGACTTGTACCCCTCACTCACTGAAACCCCAGCCCTTTTCTGCACCAGGTCCCAGCACAGAGAGCAACCCTGTCATTGCCTTCCCCCAGCATGCAACACCTTGTTTTCCAAAGAGGGAAGGTTCATGCCCTGAAACTGAATGTGTCACACCACCTTCCAGACAGGAATCTGCTCGTATCAGTTTCCTTCTTTCATCATCCTGCACAATACAACCATCAATCCAAACCAACCTCACAGAGGTGCAGACCACCTGCCAGTGGTGGATCCAATCAATGCACACTCAGGGGCCCTGTGCACACTCCAGTTCACAGATGCCAAAATCCTGCCTGCTCCATTCAAGTCAGAGCCTAATTTGACAAGGAGAAGACAGGCCATTGGTACCCCACTGGCAAGCATCATCTCAGAAGAGGAATCATCAGTTAAAACCAGCCATGCCTCCTCTCCTGACACACAACCTGTGCACACCCCTGTGCAGGGAGACAGGAGTTCACGAGTGCTCCTCACTGCTCTGTCCTGAATTCTACAGTTGGGCCCAGACACTCTTCATTCTGCTCTCAGAGGCACACCTCAGCATTCATCTGTTCACTACCAGCAGAAGTGTTTTAATTAAAACGTGGGCCTTGCCTGGATGGCACTCACAATTTTTAAGGATTACAACGCATTTTCAAAAGAGGCCCTTGCAGAACAATTTCAGAAGGTCAAAATCAGAGAATAGAGGATGGATTTTTGAAAGCCGATCAAAGAAAAGGAACAGCCCCAGGCAGTAACAGTCTGCAAAGAGTATCAAAATAGCACCCACCCATCAACTTTCCCAAACTGCTACAACAAGTAAGCTTGGGAAAGGTCAGATCTGGGCAGGTATACCAAAACTCCTCATCCCAGGCACACAGACCAGGCTTTCAGGAACTTGCAAACCACTCTGAAGCCCCCTCTTTTCATCTCTCTTTGCTGATCAGACAGCCTGTATTTGTTATCTCTTCTAAAGGAGAGGTACGCAGTCTATTCTGTGACCAGACAGAGACTGCCTCCCTGAAAAAGACAAGGCTTAAGTTAAGACTAGAAGTACTGTACAGGTCAGCCTTTTAAGCTCAGGAAAAACATTTCTGTATGAAGTTTAAAAAAGAGCTGGCAGGAGTGAGAAGCCGAGCTGAAGCAGCAGTCAATGAAAAGCACATGGACTGCAGACCTGGCTGCCAACACAAATTGATGCTTTGAAACAAAGACCACTTGTGTTTTGGCTTGAAGATCTTCCACAGCTACTCAGCAAGAGCTGCACAGATTAAAAGGAGACACAGGTAAACACAGAACAGTGCTTACTGCCAAGTATTTCCCTGGAACAAAGGAATGACCAGAAATGGAGTCCTTGCCTTGACTGGGTGGCATGGGTTCATCCTCACTGTGTTGCAACGTGCCAAAGAAGGCACAGGCAGATAGGAAACGCTGGACAAACCTATTCAACCTCTATTCAAGCAGCACCTGGATCCAGAGCCTGGACCTGGAGAACACTGAATATGCCTCCAACCTCAAGAGCCCACAGGAGCTTCACTACAACCAGACTTCACCTTCTCCTTCCATCTGTTTCCAGAAGAGACCCCAAACAACCGTTCTTCCAGTTCTTCACTCCCAGGGACTCCAGACACCTGTGTGCCTTCTGCAAAGCAAGATTCTGCTCTAGTTCCCAAACCAACCTACATCCATATAAAGAAATGCCTTGCAAGCCTCTTTTCCTTCCTGCTGCCTGCACAGTGATATATTCAGAAGACACAGGAAAAGTAAAACAGGAGATGGTCTTCTCCACAAAGATGATCCTTCCTTCAGTCTGGTCCATTTTTAGGCACACCAGCTGTCCACTCTAAACCTAACAGCAAAATGAACAGTCCCCATTGCAATGCAAAGGTGGATTTGCTGGTCCTGTGTGACTTCAGAGGTGACCTGACACTGCTCCTCCCCATAACACCCAACAGCAGTGCAGGAAAGCAGCCACTGTGATAGGCAAGGAAAAGGAGAGAGCTGACAGCTCATCAACCCAGCACAGCAGACCCTGACAGGCTCTGGCAGGATGAAGGAGGTGGAAGTGTAGGACTCTGAGCAAGCCACATCCTCCAGAATCAAAAATCTGTGTGCTTGCTTCCGTGTGCTTCCATGTTCACTGGTGTTGGCATTAGAAAGCAAGCAAAAAAAGTTTCTAGCAGAGCCCAGGGCCCCTCACCTTACTAACAACTCCCTTTGAACAATCCCCCTAAAAACCAGAGCCCAATGTTTCTGGACTGCTGAAAGCTCACACAGACATCAGGAACAAGACTGTGCAGAGCCTCCAAACCATGACAAAGCCCGGGGAATGTCCACTGCTCTATAAGCAGCCACATGAAAACCCTGAAAACCTGCAGCATCCCCACCCCTTCCTCATCAGGTCTCCGCCAGAGAACAAACCCCTCCGTGACCAGCAGTGTGACTGCTTCTTTCAGGCAAGGCAGCACACAAGGTATGCCACAGGCACAGCACAGCCCTTTATCCCCTCTGTGCAATACAATACCTGCTCTTCCAACAGACTGAAAGCATTTATAAGTAGCTCTGGGATGCCATCTTCCAATATTTTCCAGGCAAGGAGCAAGACATGGAATCAGGCCACCCACCTTGGCACCTCTGCCATGCTGAAACACTGAGCCCAGGAAACAACACGTTACCAATTGTCAAATTATCATTTCTCCATCTCTCTTCCTCCTCTTCTCACAGACACAGTTGATTTCTTATAAAGGTAGAAGACATTACAGTTGCCCTTCTCCCACCTCAGACATCAGCCTTCTCCAGCAGGTACTGCCATGCCAAAGGTGGGGCTGCCTCTTTCCCTTACACAGCAAAATCCACTGTGCTGGTTCACAGCCTTTGCAAACCCCAGCAATCCCAAAGCTAACACCCTGTGCAACTTAAACCTCATCAAGAAGAATGTTCCTGAGCATCTGCCAAGCATCTTGCTAGCATCTTGCTGCCCTTCAGACCTCCAAAGAGCTGCCTGTCCCAGCCCATGAGACCAACGCTTCATGTCAGGAGAACAGGAACTGTTCCTTGGGGTCTGGACAAACAATTGCATGTCCTCCAATCTCAGGGGAATTTCCCTGCAAACACCACAGAGGCAACTGCCTTCACAAAGAGCACGTTTGTACCCAGGTCTGTCCACTTCTAAATAAGCATTTGTTCCAAGTTCCCAAATATCGAGAGCAGTGGAAACACCCACTGCTAATGTGAAATATTTTGCATTCCAGGCCTGAGAGGTATGCTTGAAAATGTTCAGAGAGGAAAGAGTGTTTATTCACTGGGAAGAGGTGTACTAGGTCCTGCTATTTACTTTAGTCCACGTGTGCTTGCTGGAATACAGCTTTGATCTTTGCAACTTAAATAGCAGATGAATTGAAATGAAGGCAAGAAAAATATTAGTGTAAAGATCCTCTAGTAAATACCTGTAACCAGGCCTCACAGCCTCCAGATCTCTTTGAAGTGCCTTATCACTCACAGCCAAAATGGCCCTTATGCTCTTGTTCATTGCCTCAAGGCGAGGCTCTTCTCTTCCCATCCCTTTCCCAACTGTCCCTCCATTCCCTTTGGGCTCCGTGGCCTTCAGAGGAAGTGCCCTGCCCTCCCAGGGCACACATGCTTGGATGCAGTGTGAACCAGCCTTTGGCCAAACAAGGTGAGACCTACCATCTGAGCAATTAGCAGTTGTGAGCTGCCATCCCTTCACCTCCCATGAACAAGAGGGATTCAGCAGCCTGGGAGGAAACACACGCTCCCATCAGCCATCACCCAGCATGCAACTAAAGCAACTAAACGCAGGTGCTTGTTGCAGTTTCAACATCTGAACATCTGCATTTAGAAGATGGTCTCATTCCAGGTCAATTAAGAGCTGAGAACACATCTTTAAGGGATCTTTAAACAGACAGCCCCCTGACAAGTACCAGTTTCCAGTGGTTCTGGACCCCACTGTGCAAAGTGCCTGTGGAGTTGTCATGCCTTTGAAGCTCCTGCCACTTCGAGGTTCCAGCCTGCCCAGAGCACTGTCTGAGCACAGCCAAGTCCCAAGGGGGATCACATCATTCCTGTTTTCAGAAATTTTCTTCTTTAAGACCAGGCTTGCTAGGAAGCATGAGAAAAGCACTGTCATACAGAAATATACAGCTCAACACAGGACATGGAGGAATTTCCAGAACAAAATAGACCTTTTGGGGTTTTTTTTTTTGGCTTTAAAGGAAAGTTGACTCAGCAAATATTTCCTCTGCTAGTATTTCAACCACATGTTCCAGCAGAAGTCAGCACACATCTGGCATGCTGCAGTGCCACTGCCAGAAAGATCACAGCTTTGCTGAACAATGGAAGTGGAGAAAGAGGAACCAGCAGTCCAGGCACCGAGCACTTCTGGAACACATACATGGCAAAGGACCTGTGTGAGCCACGGATACTCCACACCTCCCAGGTCTTTCTCCAGTGCTCTTTCCAAACACTGGAAAGAGAGACAATGCCCTGCAGCCCACAAAACTCACCACCAGCCTGTAAAACCCAGACATCAAACTGCACGTTTTGGCTACCCTGATGGCGCCTGAGATTTTTTTACAGTGTCTGTGAGCCCGACAGCTGCACGTTGCCCCAGTGCTGAAGGATGTGGTCCTGCTCAGCAAGAGAAACCAGGGGGAGTGTACGTGACTGGAGCAGCACAGAAACTCCAGCAACTGCAGAGTGGCAGGAAAGGCAGGACACAGCCCCCACGGG